>JAIGNY010000566.1:557500-627500 GCA_020152595.1 Chiridota heheva
ACTGGACTTTGCCTCTCAATTCATTAGCATAATGGAGAGCGAGAAAAAACAATATTGCACGCGAAAAGATCAATACTATATAATGAACACATCCCGTGGTCGAAAAAATCATCAGAAAACTTATTGATATCACAATGGGGTCCTCTGATGGGGCGGAGACTTGTGAGATAGTCGGGACTTTTTTTGCTAGCAGAATTAACAAAGAGGTTTGGTAACAATATAGGCCGACGGATTAACCATCCTAGAGGATTCACCGCGTAACGTAGAAAAAAACAAGCAAGAAATTAGTCAAATTTTCAATAAGCATGGGCTCAGAATAACAATTGAAGCAAACAAGAAAACAATTGACTTCTCACACGTAACCCTCGATCTAAACTCAGGAACCCAAAAGCCATATATGAAACCAAACAACACCCCATTATATGTACACATCAAAACGAACCACCATCCGAGCATTATCAAAAACATTCCTATGACCAACAAAAGACTCGGAAATATCATCCAACAGTACAATATTCGACGATGCATCCCCAGTATACCAAGATGCCCTCGACAAGAGTGGAAACTTGAGTTTAAGGAAACACCAGCACCCGAGAGGAAAAGGAGAAACCGCAGTAGAAATATGATTTGGTTTAACCCCGTACAGTAAGAGTATAGAAACCAATATCGGGAAGCATTTTTTTTTAAATCTTAGACGAGAAATTTCCACCATCTAATTTACTGCATGATATTTTCAACAGAAACACAGTCCAACTTAGTTACAGTTGCATGCCAAGTATGAAAAACATAATTTACGCCCATAACAAATCAATAATTACCACCCAAGTGAAACCCTCATCTAAAGAATGCGACTGTAGGACAAAGAGCAATGCCCAGTGAATGGTAGATGCAAGGAAAAAGGCTTTAGTCTACCAAGCAGTCGTCACAACAAAGAATAGCGGCGAAACAGACCGATGACGGACTTTGTGCAACAGATTTTAAAACTAGATATGCTAATCACCAAACATTTACTTGGAGAAGTAGCCTGTAAAGCCGTTCCTCAGCATACTAGTGAAACAGAGTTGGCAGATCAATTTCGAAAGTACTTTAAGCAGAAAATTGTCAACATCCGTTGTGGTATGGTAACTGGATAAACCTACCTACCACTACCGGACCCTTCTGAAGAAGAGCAGACTACTGCTAGGTTGCTGGAACTGGTACCAGCATCACAGGATGAGGGTAGGAAGATCATCAAGGCATCACCTAGTAAATCCTGTGCCTTAGGTCCGCTACCAACTTGGCTGCTAAAGGTTTGTTTGGAACCTTTACTTCCTGCTATTACAAATAAAGTCAACCTCTCTCTCATGAATGGTGAAGTGCCACCAGTACTGAAATCCGCACACATTATACCTCTGTTAAAGGAGGAGGGGCTCGACCAGGACAATTTTAAGAACTACTGCCCTGTGTCCAATCTGAGCTTCCTATCAAAAGTAGTGGAGAAAGTGGCAGCAAGTAGATTCGATGCCTATCTAAAGGACAATGTTTTGTGCAAGCCTTTCCAGAGTGCATACACAAAGTTCTGTTCAACCGAAACAGCACTTTTGAAAGTACAGGCTGATATACAGTCTGAGTTAGATAGGGGTAATGTAGCGCTGCTGGTGTTGTTGGACTTGTCAGCAGCGTTCGATACGATAGATCACCAGGCACTACTTCAACGTTTTGAAAACATGTATGGTATCAAAGGAACAGCCCTGAAGTGGATATTATCATATCTCAGTGATCGGCATCAGACTGTTATTATCAATGGTCATGCCTCTAGGCCAACTATTTTGGACTTTGGAGTTTTTAGGCCCCACGTTTTACACTATGTACACAAAGCCACTGGGAAGCCTTACCAGTAAGCATAAGCTGGCCTATCACATGTACGCTGATGATACGAAGGTATATTTGTCTTTCAACCCCAAAAATATTGCAGACCAGAAGAGCAACATTCGCAGATTAGAGGCATGTTTGTGTGATATAGAGCAATGGATGGTAAATAACAAGTTAAAGTTGAACTGTAATAAGACAGAGGTGATGCTGTTTAGCACAAAGTGGAGCCGGTATAAATTGGATGTGGCTGTTAATTTGGAAGTGACAGAATAACACCTACTACGTCTGTGAGGAACCTTGGTGTTGTATTTGACAGTGCTATGTCTATGAAAAAGCATGTCAACCAAGTCAGCCGGTCTTGCTATGCGCACATCAGGAACATCAGACGGATACGCCCATTGCTGAACACAGAAGCCACCAAATCTTTAGTGCATAGTTTGATTACTTCGCGACTTGACTACTGTAATGCGCTACTGTGTGGTGTAACAGACTCTTTAACCGGTAAACTGCTGCGTGTTTAGAACACAGCGGCCCGAGTAATCACTCGCACAAGAAGATCTGAACACATTACGCCTGTGCTGAACGAGCTTCACCGGCTTCCCGTGGGTAACCGTATTAAGTACAAGGTCATCGTGCACACTTTGCGGGCACTACGTAACTTATCACCTTGTTATATGACAAATATGTTTAAACTGTATACTCTAGCGCGTGCACTCAGGTCATGTAGATCTTGAAGTCTCGTGTGGTACCACGAACAAAAACTGTCAGTTGTGGTGACAAATCTTTTAGAGCAATAGCATCAGCACTCTGGAACAACCTTCCAAGTGATGTCTGAGACTGTTCAGATTTAAACACTTTTAAATCTTGATTAAAAACATATCTAATTAAGCTAGCATATGGAATATAACTTCTAATCATATTAATTTATATTATATTTTATGTACAGTGCTTATGATCATATTTTTTTTCTATAAATTATGATATTCGGTATAATAATGATAATAATAATAATAGTAACAATAATACAAATAATATTGATAATAATGATAGTAATAACAATAATGATAATAACAATAATAATAATAATAATAATAATAATAATAATAATAATAATAATAATGATAATATAATAATAATAATGATAATAATAATAATAATGATAATAATAATAATAATAATAATAATAATAATAATAATAATAATAATAATAATAATAATAATAATAATAATAATAATAATAATAATAATAATAATAATAATAATAATAATAATAATAATAATAATAATAATAATAATAATAATAATAATAATAATAATAATAATAATAATAATAATAATAATAATAATAATAATAATAATAATAATAATAATAATAATAATAATAATAATAATAATAATAATAATAATAATAATAATAATAATAATAATAATAATAATAATAATAATAATAATAATAATAATAATAATAATAATAATAATAATAATAATAATAATCAGAATCATAATATTAATCAGAATCATAATAATCATAAAAGTTATTTTGTCCACCAAACAAAAGAGAGGATACAGAACTCAGCAAATATATCTGGTCACTCAAGGATAACAACAAGGAATTTGATATAAAATGGAAAGTTTTAAACGTTATCAAAGGCCGTGGACATTGACTTGGTTGTCGATGTTATGTCTGTCCGTACGTCGTACCTGTGTTCTCGTCTGGGTCGTATTAAGCGTTTCGTGATAGCATTTGTACTATCATAACCGAATACGCAGGCGACGACCTCGTCATTGTAATTGTGTGTTCAACTCTCTCTCTCTCTCTCACGTGCCTCATTGACCTTCATAGCTACTGTATTGTAACTTGCATCCTATAATCCTTCTATTCAGTCGATCACATACACCCGATGAGTGAGGTAGTACTGTACTCTTTAGAAACAAATTTGTCATGTGGAAAATTATGTAGCAGAAGCTTAGTTTGACCCAATTCGTTATTATATATATATATATATATATATATAAATATATATATATATATATATATATATATTTATATATATATATATCTATCTATATATATCTATATATGTATATATATATATATATATATATATATATATATATATATATATATATATATATATATATATATATATATATATATATATATATATCTATATATATATATATATCTATATATATCTATATATGTATGTATATATATATATATATATATATATATATATATATATATACATATATATATATATATATATATATATATATATATATATATATATATATATATATATATATATATATATGTATATATATATATATATATATTTATATATGTATTTATATATATATATATATATATATATATATATATATATATATATATATATATATATATATATATATATATATATATATATATATATATATATATATATATATATATATATATATATATATATATATATATATATATATATATATATATATATATATATATATATATATATATATATATATATATATATATATATATATATATATATATATATATATATATATATACACACATACACACACACTATATACACAATTGTGTTCATCTACCCATGGATTATTACTACTTTCGTTGTTTTGGATCTTTTGATCCACTATCATAAAAACACATTTATAAGAAAACAATATGCGTAACAATGCAAAAATCTGGAGCATGGGTATATATTTATGTATTGTTAAGAGGAAAAGCAAAATAAACTTTAAAATTACTTCATTTTCTAATTGCATGATAATCACATGGGAGATTAAGTTAGGACTTTATTTCAGTACATTACGAAACGGATTGATGCAATTGTTGATTAAATTTTAAGTACGTAGTCAATAACCAGGATAAGCCTATAGCAAATGAATGATAGTGTCATTCACCTCGAACCACTGCTAAATAAATCTTGAATCTATCATTTTAATTACCTTAATGGGGCTTCATTACACGGATAGGATACAAGATGGAGGCATTAATAATTTCTGAAATTACAATGGAAACAGCAAACGTGAAATTCTATTGACAGGTTGAAATATAAATAATTTGAAACTTTATTTTTATTTTTCAGAAAAAATCAAATAAATTCTTGCCAAAATTGTGCCGATATATTTGTAATACAAAAATTCACTTGATTAAGTTTCTTATAAGCTTAGCTCCCCAGACATGCGAGCTTTGTGCTGTGTATAATCAGATAAAGATGTATTATTTATAGTGGTAATGATACCCGCAAGTCGTGTTAGAGAACTTACTGGAATTTTCGCAAATTATACCAATGGAAAGATAAGATAAACCATTCAAACATTGTTAAGCATCTGCTGAAAAGCTGCGATTAGGATTAATGAAGAATATTTGTATTTGAGGAAAGTCTTGGCAAAATCTCGTCGCTAAAGAACCTTTTGAATATAAGTTGAGTTAAAAGCGGTTTCTTTCGATAAACTGTTTAGATAAGTAATGCTTAACAAAAGATTCAAATTTTCGTGACAAAATGAGAAAAAATGGGTGTCAATTGTAAGGTCAATATATCCTGCAGCAATACGAGGACATTTGTGCAAACTTTCGTTTTGGTACTACCTTTAATAGATGATTGCATTCATAACCTGAAAAGTTTCTTGACGAACTTTTTTAGAAATGGGATAAACAGTCATACATATCATTTGATTTCCTTTATATTCTAATGGAATAAATAAACAGGTTTATTTACACATCGCATAGTTGTAATAAGATATCTTTGCCGAGTAGCACTTAATAACAAACATCTTCCGTATTTGTGCGCAATGATTAGAAATGGCGAGTGTTACTTGAGAGTTGCCAGTTTATAGTGAAACTATTGTCGTCATTATTGGTTTAGCATACTTACTAAGCTCACTGAAATGAGCCTCGAGTCGAATGGAAATGTAAACTTTCTTGAATGCTTGATGCACACATTGAACAAATGGGTAGTAAGTAAAATAACAGACTAACTGTTAAATACATCAACACCAATTTTTGCATCCTATATCCTAACGCACTCACTTATAACAGTAGGTCAATGAGTTTAACATTATCAACAGGTTTTCAAGGAGTGCTTTCAAGAAGTACTGTAAGCTGATTTACCTAAGTCCTTTGAAGTTGATTGAAAGTAAAAAGATATTTCAAATTTAATCCTAAAAATTATATGATGATACCCATTAGATTGGAATGTAGCGTGAAAAATGGATTTTAAATCCGTTCTAAATTTGGAAACAAGCATCGATTGCAAATAACATGTTTCATGTAACAGAATAACATATTTAGGGCAGAATGGGAACGCAGCTGGAGGGAAGATGATGGAGTTGCGCTTCCACCTTTGTGAATAATGTTATTTTTTGGCATAGCGGCTTTGATGTAAGCATTGAAGTGAGAGTCTAAGCTCGTAACGCTTATTCGCTCTTTGATTACAGGTTATTTGTGATTAAACACTTTGCATTTTATTATTTTTGAGGAGTCTTGTTCTACTCCCCCATCCTTTGATAATTGCTGGCAACGGTTTTATCGCTGAATCAAAGAGTTCAAAAATGAATTTGTTGTTTATCCTTTTTCATATTCTATTATAATGTGGATATAAGAAACGTTTCTTGTGTAATCTTAAATAAATAACATGAATTTGTAATTGATGTAACCTATATCAAATAATTACAATACATAACTTTCCATTCTTCGATCCGGTATTTATTCCTTAGTTGAAGACAAATGCTACTCCTATGCTATAAATACCAAGAATGCAGCGTTCCACATTATATCTTCTACATAACAAGTTATTGGTGAAATTATTTCCTAATTGCTGTAATGAATATGGTTGAAAAGTGTTTCATTTCACTTACTCAGAGCTGATTTCCAACCTAATTCTCCTTGTTTTCACCAACGTTGATAAGAATTTTACCACAATTAAGAGAAATTAATCAATACCCATTAATCAATATCACAATACCCATTTTTATGATAGCATGTTAAAGAAAGATAGTTGCTGAGAAATTCCATCAAGCTTCGAGAGCTTATAGAGCTGGCTTCCATGGTGCTAAGCGGATGAGAGTCTGGACTCCTCCTGGACGGGACACCAGTCCATCGCAGGTTAACTCCCCAGCCGAAACTTGATACTCATTTTACAGCTGAGTAAACTGGAACAAATGGGATAATATGTTTTGCTCCTGGCCGAGATTTGATCCCGGTACTGTTTGAGTACGAGACCGACGCCCTTACCACTGGGCTATTACACTCCACAATAGTATGATAACATCTTCCAACCTATAAATGGTGAAATATGTTGCTATGTGCATTAATACAGGCACAATTGTACAATATTTAATCAAGAAGCATGTATCTGCAATACATGTCAAAACAACTTAGGCCCCTGCGCATGCTTAGATCTGACAGGTCTATATTTTTTTTATCCCCTGTCAGTATCGCCCTCCAACCAGATTATATAATTCTTTTCTCAACTATTTATAGTCTTATTCTACCTACTATACATTACATATTTTGTCTACAGATTATTTAACATTTCATGCACCACTTTTCCATCGCAGGTAGTTCGTTTCCAAAACCATTGATAAAATATTAACAAAAAGCATAATTCCATCCTTCAATGTAGAATGATACGCATAACCATCGGAAGAAAATTATCTATGCCGCTTTATGAAGAAGATAAGTTGTAAAACTTTCCACTTGATTTCATTTAAATTAATCATCCTAAGGCAATTTCCAACAAATTGTTATTCTTTGAATTAAAGATCTGAAAGACGTCCCAGAGGGCCCACGATTTGACGTCGCTTTTAAGACATGGTTTAAAGGTACAAGAGATCTAATTAGTAAACATATTTGAACTTCAGATTTCTTTTCAAAAATGGCGCAGAGCAAAGTTTAAGAATTCCATTGGAAAGCAAGTTATTCTTTCACTTCATCAGAACGAGAGGTATACGTATATGGTAAAACGCTATCGATTAGCGAAATCCTAAAAATACCTAACGGTGTTTCGTGTCATTCAAACTCTCCTATTTCTTACATATTTTTTCACCAAAGCAACTTGATATCTCACTTTTGCTTCAAAACGATTGTTACATATTTGGTTCATCTTTAATCGATCCTGATGGTCATTGAGATTTTTCAAAATAACAAAGGTCCCGTCAACTCTTGTTTTTGACCTTTTAATGCAAGTTTGTGACGAATAAATATAAGCCTTTTTGCATTTTTTTTGTGTGATCTTTCATTCTGTACGAAATACTTTAAGAGAGAACACTCTGCCGATTCTTAAGAATCTTAAACACACACAAAACCATCATCCAAGTATAAAGTATAGTTCACCCCCTCTTAAACGACTGAGGAGATGCGAAAGTAATTTAAGCAGTTAACAAAGTTTAGTAGTCTGTCCCAGCATTCTTTACTATGTACATGCATTTCAGAGTGCCCATAATAGGCCGAAGCTTAAAGAGGCGATATCGTCAGATGTGCACAATATTTAGAATTTCTTTCAAATTTTTTGATTGGTTGAAATTTTGCTGCGCGAATCGTTGTCTCGTATTGCAAGGTATGTAGTTCTTCAAAACGCCTGGAAGGTCACCATACGAGATAGCTTAGACGCTTGCGGCGATCACAAATAAGTTTGTTCTTTTTCAAATCATGTCGTGACTTCGAGCCCCGGTAGAATCGTTTACTTTGACTTTTGCTTTCATCTTCTTTTTTTTCTCAGTAATTTTCATTTGGTGACTATCATTGTAGTATTATAATACTAAAATTTCACTTTCGCTTTCTGACGAAAAAGCATTGAAAAAAACAAATAAGTTTCTTGTCACAGTAACGTAATGCGCTGTGTGTGTATTCTGCACACACAACGTACATGCTAGTGTCTGGCTGTACTGTGTGGTACAAACAGACAGAGGATCGAATCTTGCCTCCACAAGCGGAAGTGACGTCAAAATATAGTATCCCCATTTTTACCGTATTTTACTGAGACGAGCCTCCCTCTTTAATATATTGTACTTTCGAACTTTGAGAGAAAATGTGCTTCTCAAAATGCAAAGCATACAAAATCTTCGCGTTTTTAAATCAAATCAGTTGCGATGTAAAGTGGACACAGAATTTAAAAAAATCATACATATTTTCGTGGTATACAAGTAGATTATCTGTTTACTGAAAATAATGAAAACAGGATTCTTTGGAGAATAAAAAAGTTAAATCGGCGACAAGGAAAGAATTTTGCAATTTTGATTTATTAAAGACGCCAGCAGGAGAAACAACGTTTTTCAGCCAAAGTTCCTAGATTTAGATATGTGTCAGTTGCTTGTAGGCATTTCAGTTGTGCCTGGATATAATACGTGTTATATGTACCATTCAAAAAAGCTAACAACTTGACTTGTAAAGGACATTTATCACGGTCATCGTATGGCTAGTGTTTTTCATCAAAATATTTGTTTTCCAAAAGTATTGGCATATTACGATTTGTAGCACAATAAACAACAATCACATACTGATTTTAACTTTAATAGAAATCTATTTTGCAATCAGTGATGATATCCATCAATGTCCAAATAAGTTAATTGGGAATTATATGAGAAAAAAAGTGAGAACTCGCACCTTCAATTCCACCTTACCATTCCCACTTCCTGACGTACATACCTACACTATCGTTTCTCTCTACGTTGTGACTTAGAAGCCATATATCGTGATTAAAATGTGGCGGCGTACAATTTATTCCAAAACGATACTGATTGGCCTATCAATGTAAGTGCACACTGTACCATTGTGTTTCCACCAATTAAAACACAGGATTTAAATCTTATTTACCTCGCACGTTAGAGACGACAACTGGCCTTTAAGTGACGTCATAAAAAGTCGTCTCCTCTTGGATGTGGCCCCACTGATCTTTTTACGCAGATATCCAAAGTTCCGGATCCATTCTGTTGAAAAAGGCGGCGTAACTTTCTAAGGTCTATAGAATGATAGAAGTCTTCATCTTTATGCAACGGTAGTGAATATGTTGATATTATGTAATAGCATTTGCTGTGTACTTATGAATCTAGACAAAAACATAAACTTTACAAGTTTCGTAGAAGAAAGCATATGACTCAGTGGAGTCGTTGTTCTTTGCAAATCTATGTCAGTTTAGTTGGACAGAGGTTTCATCTCGCTCGACCTTTGACACTGTACTTGATTACGGATATGTTCACTCAAGCATTATGTACAAATATGCATTCAAACATAAGTGAAAGGCAATGGAAAAGACATACAAATATTGGTTACTCGAGTTGTGATTGGGTAGACATAATATTGCATTGATATTCAGTATTATTGAGTAGTAAAAGAGAAGTGTTCTATCATTCGAGTGACCTTAGAATGTCGATTGAGGTAGACATGAAGCCTTTGCTTTACGATCGACTTTAAAGAAATAACAATAAAATAAACTAATGCGATGTGTACGTAGATAGGTTCCTTATCTTATAGGAGTACCTAACTGGTCGGATGTGCCAATTAAATATTACAGATTACAACAAGAGCATCTAATTCTGAGAGATTTAACTTTGATATCAGACTTACTCCGCTCATAAGGTATTAAGTTGTAGCATTATCAAAGTTATCTTTAATGGATGAACATCACTTTTCTTTAAAACTGTTGATTATTTGATTTGCATTATTTGATGAAATAGCATAGCATAGCATGGGTTAACTTCCTGAGAGCATCCAGTGCTGGACATTATATCAAGACGGCCACGGCCTTTAATAACCAGTTGTGAACTCACTGGTTGCAGACCCACCGTAATACGAACCCGGAACGTGCTTTATTAGCTTATGTCTAACTTAAATGCAAATTTATCTTCCGACAAGTACATGGTAACAGAAATGAACAAAGAAATAACTAGTATTTGATTGGTTGAGCAGAAAAAATCGTATACCTAATAAGTTTCTGATATTATGACTTAAAATATTATTCAAAAGGTGCCCAAAACAGAGCGGCGGAAGTAAAAGCCACGGGCCCGATCAAATGTCCAATCTACCCAGAGCAATGTTACTATTAATAGTTAAACACAAGACCTCCAAAGCTAAGTTTCGCCACTGCTGGCAAGTGTAATGGTAAAAGTATGGTTAGGATTCTCGTCATATATGGAAGATATAACACTTCAGGAATAACTAAAATAAGGATGTAATTTGTCTCTGATGAGGTACATTCAAGATTGAAAACACAGTTACCTCAAGTAACAACGTTGATTATAAAGCTGAAAGTGAGTGGAGTTTTTAAATATATATTTGTGACGTCAAAGATATGCTATTATCAGATTATAAAGTGTCTTACTAATACTGTACTTTATTGTGCAACTTAATCAACAACTAGAATTTAGTAACCCCCAAGTTTCTTTCAACTAATTCCCAATGAGCGTGCCTTCATTTACCACTCTGAACATCTAAATTGATTAAGGCAATCGTAACCTTCATTAGACATGCTGGGATTACGTGTTTGTCGTGAGGATGTTTATAATACCCAAATACAGCAGAGAACATTTAGATGAAGTTTTCAATAGACTGATAGATATCACATATTCGAGCGTCATTTTCAAGTCTCTTTGTTCTATTAACATATATATGAAAGAAATTGGAACTACTTTCGGGTTTTTTATTACTAAAATATTGAAAATGATAGCCATAGATTTTCACACATATCAAGTAGAAATGTTGGCACGTTGTTATCGATCAGTGGACACTTTGGTCAACAAGGGCTTTCGCCCATGGGAAATCAACAAAACAAAAAGAATTATGCTGTCGAAACTTAAATCTAGATTATGTACAGCTTGTTGCTAAGCAACTGTTGTGAGGCTCGAGCAGACTTTTCATTGAAATCACTTTGCCTTTTAGACATTCAGAATGATCCATTTCCAATCATTTTTGTTGTCTCTTAACGTGCTCGTTTTAAACTTAAGCTTTGAATAAAGGCGAATACCAATTGCTCTGGTTTGGTGAGACTGACAATAAACCGACGGGAATATACTAAGTAAAAGCGATTATTTGATTAAAATTCTTAAATTTACATACAGAGAAGAGAAGGAAACAGAGTAATCTTCGGGCATTCCTGAAACCAAGTGTATTTGTCACGCCATGTTAAGCAAATTGTCTTTCCTAAACGAATATTTTCATGCCTTGAATAATAATAATATACAGTTCTTATAAAGCGCAACACACACAAAAGTCCCATTGTGCTGAAAAAAATAAAATAAAAGAGGGGAAAAATAGAGAAACAACTTATAGAAGTTAGAAGAGATGTGTTTTTAACAATGATTAGAGATGAAAGGTTCACAAAACTCACAAATAAAGGTTAGATGTAAATGCGTATATAAACTTTTAATGCAAATATAAAGAAATTATATAACATTTTAAAAGAAATACTCAAACAGCAATTGATAAAAAATTACTTGAACCTTAGAGCATGACATTTTCAACAAAAAGTTTTTTATATAAAGATTGTTATTAGATTTAACCATATAATGCGATGTACTGAAATCTTTTAAAGCAATTTTTTGGAAGCAAATACGTTTCAATAAATTAAACACGGTTGTTTTGCCATACTTACATACATTATAACTTTTTGTAGATAAATCAAATCTACAAACACGATATCCAGCGGAGTTGTTGTTAGCTCCCTGCATGATCTGCGTTGTTTGTTTATCACGTTAGGGTATGATGATCTAATGAATTGCTTTCATTTGATAAGAACTGGTGATGGGCAAGTGTTTGTGTGTATTAGTTACATTTCGATACGTGCAACATTGGACGGCTTACTTTTACGTTAGTGGATCTAACAATATGAGAAAACATGAACTAATGAATTTGTAGGTTGATACCAGATTTTACCTAATACATAAAGTTCATGCACATTTCAGTTGCACTATGTGATAGGCGAGAGGGGACACACCGCCTATTTGCACTGTAAGTTATCCCATGAGCCTTCTGCAGTACCTCATATATAATCAGTAAAATCCGAGAGAGTTGTATGATCAATGTAAAAATACATGAACGGAATGAGTATACCCCAAGGGAGTAGTATACTCATAAAACACCAGAAGACGGAAATTGCCACTTTGTTGCTCATATTAGGTATTAGATTATTTTATCTCTCAAATAGAAATTTGGAAATCAATTGCAACGAACATACTACTACTCAAAGAACTTGAAACTCAAAAACAAAACTTGAATCCCTATCGATCTGTTTCCTCTTTATTAATTTCATTTTAATCTTCTGTTATTACGGAGACTAGTCAACTATGCACTGAAGATGAAAACGCTTGATTTCTTTCCTTCAAGTAGCACCAAACTTGAAATTGGATTGTAACGGACCCTTGTGAGATTAAATGTTTTGGAGGGATTTTAAAACAAAAAAAGTGGGTTTTGAAGGGCGATTTTGGCAGCGTACAGCAAGAGCATAGTAAAACAAAATAAAATACATAGCTTGGTAGGACAAAATAGACTGGTGGAACAGGAACGCTGACATTGTAATTTAAAAAGGATCACATCGTGCAACATCTTATGTGTGACGAAGGCATGAGAGTACTTTATCTTGTTTGATTATTCTAAATAATATACGATTTATTTAACTTTTTCTGAATTCTTCTTAAGTTTTGATTCACCCAAACAGATCAGAGTTCTTTCGGTTTTTAATAATCATGACCAAAGTGGTATATTAATACAACAATCATTAGCTATGTACTGTTGTAAGAATGATAATACCTTTTGATATATGAAACTGAGCCCAAGCTAGCAAATGGACCTTTGAGGTCAAAGTTGACTTTAAACAGTCATTTTAGAGATACTTTCACAGTATCATTGAGTGCAAGGGACCAAAGAATAGTTCGCGAATTTGATCTGAATCTGCTTCATAGTTGATTAAAGGCTAGAACGAGTGTAATAGATCAAATTAGCTGATTAGTTGTTTACGCTTTGGCGAACTCAATCTGAACACAAGCTCGGAAGTCTTCTGAGTGTATTTGCTTAACCCTTCGTATGTAAACCATGGTGTTCTAATACAACTATGTTACAAGTACATAGTACAAAAATACACTGTATGAATCTGTCCCACTGAATGTTCTTTAAGTGTGTCACTATACCATTTTGTTTGATTACTTATTGAAGGAACAATAAATTAGAGTAGAAGGGTAGAAAATTGAATTGAATTGAATCGAAGGCAATATATATTCTTATTATATAAGCCGTCAAAATGAAAAACGCTACATATGGTCAATTTGAAAATAAAAGATAAATTAATATGATTCAATTTCAATGTCGTGGTCCAATTTGCACAAGGTTTGGCCGTTTAATCAATTTTTCCTTACGCGTACCTAGTCCAAGAATCACGTGGTTTTGCTTTTGATGTAAATGATCACGTAATAAAGTAAAATTACTCTATTAATGAAGCTAATGAGTGGCTTCAAGTTGATCAATGTGGTAGTCAGACCTGGGAATTCCAACAATAAACTTCGGGGCGACAAATTTGGGGTGAGAATTCATATACACATACATGCCATTTCATTCATTCATCTTCTGATTGGGCAGAAATGCTGTTTTTTTGTAGCAGCTACTCGCGACTTCTTTCGGGATAAACAAATGAACATTAAGAAAATCAAACATTTATTTATGGTTTACTTGTATGTTTTGTTTTAGCTGCTGTGTTGTTTTACTTTGGTTGTTTGACTTCCTTTTCCTTCTGCCCTAAGCACAGTTAGTGCACAGAGGGTTTAACCTTTAGTCTATCAAGGGTCTCTAAAGCACAGGTTGTATGTTAGGCAGTTAGGTAGCTTTTAACAAAGAAGGCGTTTACACAAATTTATCTTAATGTTTAGCTGTTTGCTACACGATTATATGAAATGAAAGCTAATACTTTGAACTGTACATTTATGTGCATAAGTTTTAGATCAAACATGCAAATGTTATGTAAATCAGGTTACTCTTTTATATTTTAGTACAACGTTACTTTCGAACACAAAAGCCCCTTAGCTCAAGCGCGTGTGGCGTTACTAACACACTCAGTTTCGCACAAGATTGTACAGATTTTGTTTAAGCTGATCTTTGAAAACTGACATGTTTGAAAGTCAAACAAGTAGAACATACGCTTCATTTACAATTTTTCGCCAATCAACAAAGAATGAACAATTTGACTTCAAAGACTTTTCCATGAAAGTAAATTCAAGTAACCTTTCAGGTTACAAAATATCAGCGCTGTAACTAGTGGGGAAAACAAGCTTCAAATCCACAATCATGCATGACTAATGCATGGACATTTAGATGTTTATTCGGCCTTCCGCAAGTTTTGAAAGTAACGTTTACAGTTTGGCGGCGTTCACTTCTGAATTTATTTATGGGACGATACCTTTCCTTTAAGAAACCAACATACCAACGAATCATGCAGCATTTGGTTGAAATTTCAACCAATCAAACAATTTGAGTCGAGTTTAAAATATTGTGTCCATATGACGATTTTGCCCTTTAATTGTTCAAAGCACTGAAGTAGGCAAGTTCGGCTAAAACTGTTAAAATAGGTTTCTACTAGAAATAGCCATTCATGGCTGCAATGATGATGGCAGACGATGTTGCTATTGTTGTTTACTAAATCTAAGAATGTTAAATTGAGTTCGAGGGTCATTTTGATGTTACCAGTCCGGTCGTACCCCCGATTGGGAAAACAGTTTTCTTCTCCCGATCGGGGAATCCTTTACAGAAGTATCCCACAATGCATCTATCCAAATTCAAAGTTTGTATAGGAATAACATAAGAATCAAACACATTTCGAGCGCCGGGATCTCAACCACTGCAAAGGGTTCCAATATTCCTTCACGATTTGAAATAATGGCATAGGCATATGAATTATCTTTTCACCGTACACTTTTAAATTTCACCGTGCAGTTTTCGAGATATTTGAAGAAAAGTGATGGATTCTTATTATGTGTTACCGTTAGTCGCGCTTTAACAAGGTTTTCTGAAATTATAAGAAATAACTTCGAGATTTGTGAAAATTATTTAGCAATAATTGCGTGATAGTAACGAAGTTGTTTTATTTTCGCGAAATTTCACATGAACAAAGCAAACTTTGTTACAAACCTTCAATGAAACGACTGAAACGTCTATGACTGAAACTTCACGATGAAAATGGCGGCTTCCATCTATGTGAAAGTGTAGTCTCAGTGCGCATGCTTGAGTCTCCCGATCAGGGGACTTATTGAGTCCCCCGATTGGCGGTACGAACCGAACTGGTTACCCATCGAATAAAAAGAGTTTACTACTTGAATGCATAAATTTCATATCAAATATCACCCATGCAACACACTTTGCTGTAAATGTTATTCCCTGATAAAAGTGAAGCGTATTTCCATACGTTATTAACAGCTGTATGATTAATGTCTTGATGTATATTATCACAGGATAAAGGTTTGTTGCAAAAAACTGAAAAACATTTTGGGTGGAAACGTTTATTTGTGTAAAACAAAAGTGTAAATGTATCTATTTACATAAAATTATGAAAAGGTTGGAACTCGATTTTAGATCCTCTTTGGAAATGTAAATGCAGAATGATATATGAGGAGGTAGCTGACGACATGAAGTAACTAAATCAGACAGGATAAAGAAAATAGATGTGCATTACTTTTAATTCAGTTATTGATCAACGAGGCTACCTTGATTAGTCATTTAAAAACGCAACGTATCACTATATGGAGTGGCAAAATGGACACAATTACTTTAAATTATGTCAAGCCCCAGTGTTAATAGCAAAAACGTCAGCAAAACTGAATGAGAATTGACCAATCAGCAGCTTTGTTAATATTCAGATATCAATATGCAACTTTTATGCATATTCTCGATGCATGAATGGGCAACCGCGGTATTGCTCTTATGTATTTCTGTTTTGCTCTTATGGCTTTATGGTTTCATTGTCTGTTATAATTCTATGACAGGATGTCCCATTCTACCAGTATTTTGATCTTTATCATAACTATCTATCAAATTTTAGCCGATCAATCGATATTTTGGAAGAAAATGCAAAGAAATACATAAAGAGTTTGAGCTCAACCCAGTCATATTTTACAAATTCAGTATTTTTTTTAAATCCTTAAGCTTTGAATAACCAAACCCCGAATAGTAAGAATGCCTCTTTCAATTCCAAGACTGTTCTTTTCAGACTTGAAACGTCATGTTAGAAGGCTATTAAACAACAGAACTCAAAAATGGGTAGTTTACGACAGCAACATAGTATATCCAAGGACCTTCCACACATCCTTGGTATATCAATGCAATAAGAAGGTTGTTTTAATATCTTCGGAATTATTGGTTAAGCATAGCCCATTCAACTTAGCAATGTGTCCTGGTGCCCTTCAATTTCTTGAATCGTATGGTTCGTATCGTACATCCTCTATGTGCCTCTGTGTGTGAAATGAAGTTCCCTGCGTTGAGTTGCCCATGAAATTAATAATGACAAAATAAGAAATTGATTTTACAGACTTCTTTTTCATCATTTGAAGATCCGCCTTTTTGTGTGTGACACTGACAGGTAGAACACCGTTTCTGTCCAAGGTAGCGTGTGCATCATGTAACGATATATTATCATTACTTACAATACACTTAGTTACATAGACAAAACAAACAACACTTGAGGAAGGCCGGTTAGTGTGCAACCTTCTCCTTAATGCTATGGATTAAATGCTGCAGGCATAAGAATGGAGTTGTTACTAAAGGGGTAGATATTGAAATGTTTTCAGTCATCGCAAGGGTAATACTACAACCTTCTCTATTGAAGTATACCCAAGAGTGTGTTCGCACATCCTAGGTATACTTCACTTTTTAAACAACGTTCTGCTACTAAAACCCGGAGAAACCTTAAAGGATTTGGAGGCCGAAAAGTGAGGGCGCATTTAACTTGAGCCTCACACTAAATTGAATACCTTTGCGATACGGAATATACTAAATATTACTAAATCCCGCCCGAGTCCTCGAAATTTGTACGTGTTTTCTAATTGACTTTGAAATTTGTTCGCTTGTCGCTTGCGCGCGATTGGTAAAAATTTATGTAAAAACAGACCGTGTGATGAAACTTTTATTGCTTAAAACCTACATAAATTAGCAAAAAATTAACGCCCTCACTTTTCGGCCGCCAGCTCCTTTAAACTTAAAGATCACGAAAATAAATACTTTAATGTACTGGAGGCTGCAATTAAGCAACATGACCCGTCATGCATCCTACATACTTTTGCGACATTGATTGCGAAAAAATGTTTATTTAAAATTGAGAATGATAAACACAATCTGTTCCCAGTTCCGTATGCTTATACATTTGAATGATGTTTATTTACATGCAAAACAATAACAAAATACAAATACTATAATTAAGGATAAGATTAATCAGTAATTTACCTTATATGTATTTCTATACAAAGCAAACTCTATGTTCAAAAGTTTGTACAAAACGCTAAAGGGCCATTCTCTGGCTGTTCACACACGTAACGTAACAAAGAATGACCCCGGTGGACCCTTGGGGTATCGCAGGGATCCACTGGGCTATTCTCCGGTCCGTCACACGCGTAACGTAACAGAGAATGCCCCTAAAACGTGATCACTGAACTGCCGAGTCTGACGACTGCCGAGTCTGACGACTGCCGAGTCTGACGACTACCGAGTCCGACGACTGCCGAGTCCGACGACTGCCGAGTCTGACGACTGCCGAGTCTGACGACTGCCGAGTCTGACGACTGCCGAGTCTGACGACTGCCGAGTCTGACGACTGCCGAGTCTGACGACTGCCGAGTCTGACGACTGCCGAGTCTGACGACTGCCGAGTCTGACGACTGCCGAGTCTGACGACTGCCGAGTCTGACGACTGCCGAGTCTGACGACTGCCGAGTCTGACGACTGCCGAGTCTGACGACTGCCGAGTCTGACGACTGCCCAGTCTGACGACTGCCGAGTCTGACGACTGCCGAGTCTGATAACTGCCGAGTCTGACGACTGCCAAATCTGACGACTGCCGAGTCTGACGACTGCCGAGTCTGACGACTGCCGAGTCTGACGACTGCCGAGTCTGACGACTGCCGAGTCTGACGACTGCCAAATCTGACGACTGCCGAGTCTGAAGACTGCCGAGTCTGACGACTGCCGAGTCTGACGACTGCCGAGTCTGACGACTGCCGAGTCTGACGACTGCCGAGTCTGACGACTGCCGAGTCTGACGACTGCCGAGTCTGACGACTGCCGAGTCTGACGACTGCCGAGTCTGACGACTGCCGAGTCTGACGACTGCCCAGTCTGACGACTGCCCAGTCTGACGACTGCCCAGTCTGACGACTGCCCAGTCTGACGACAGCCCAGTCTGACGACTGCCGAGTCTGACGACTGCCCAGTCTGACAACTGCCGAGTCTGACTACTGCCCAGTCTGGGGACTGCCGAGTCTGACGACTGTATGGTATGATATGTAGTTGTTGTATGCTGAGCTTAGCGAGTGCTCGTTTTTTTTTTTTGCGGCGAGACATGTGACAATTCATGGCGGGATATGTAACATTATGTGTGTAAAGAGGACATGTTTTTGTTGACGCCTCAACGTCATGGGAACATCGGGTGTTCTGTCAGTCCGGGAGCATGCTTATTCATGAGAAGATAAATGTTCCTATTATTGGGAACATTTTGCTACATGGGAGCCGCCATTTTGTGATAGTTCCTCTGATCCTTTGCTATCCTAACGTTAAAGCTTTTTGCAATTTTACAATTTTTTTCAAATTTGAAAAACGTCTGGAAAAAATGTCTATACTAGGGGAAACTTAAAACTAATGAAAATACCTTTATTACTGTCATGGATACAACTTTTCCACTCCCATTTAATATGTTAATCACGATGTTTTTGAAATATTACATTAAAAAGACAAATGAGCTAGGATTTTAGGCGCGAAACGGCCATTTTGAAAATTAAAGTGTTTTTCAACACAATGTTTTTAATATTTCAAGTACATAAATTAGAAACTTTGACATTTTATCGAAACGTCTGAACAATATGGCTCATGACTTCAAAATTCTCGTGTGTTATAAATGTTCCTATTAATAGGCATGCTTCCGAACTGTCTGTTACTTTATCAGCGTAAAAGCTGGTAATTGGAATTGTATTATATTGATAAGAACACATTACTTTATCAGCGTAAAAGCTGGTAATTGGAATTGTATTATATTGATAAGAACACATTACTTTATCAGCGTAAAAGCTGGTAATTGGAATTGTATTATATTGATAAGAACTTATTGACGCATGGTGTTCATTAAAGAGTGACGCTAGTGTGATTTGGACACTTTAGTATAGAACACTGAAATGATTCCGTCAGGCGTCCGGTATATTTGCAGTGTAGCCAGATACAGCTACGCTCATTTAAATTATTGCTATAAAAGCTCAAATTGAATTTACATAATAAACGAAGAGTATTCTACTCAAATTTGTATCTTCTCTTAAAGATATAGCCGTGGGAATTAAGTTGTAAAAATGCCGTCAAATGGTCCACATTTACCAATCATAGTGGAATTATTTGTTGTCTTTATGATTGTAAATACATTTGCAATTAATGTTCTTTATAGGTGTAGCTGTTGTTTGACTTAATCTTTCCTAAAAGTTAACACAACTCTTTTATCGCATTTCTAACCTAACATCTCTTACCGATTATAGTGCAATAAGATTTGTATCTTTATGATGTTAAATACATTCGCATTTGCTGTTGCCCACAGGTGTAACTGCTGTTTCAATAAATCCTTCCTGAGATGGTGATACAAATCTAATATCGCATTTGAGAAACACATTAATGTCTTACAGAGCTATTTTTTACATTTTGGGATAGCTTAAATGTCGATCTCGTCGCAAAATAAATTGTTGTGATGTAAGGGCAGTCCTAAATGACGTCATCAGTTTGTTGCCAGATAACTTCTACTCACCGTAAAAAGATACAGAAAAATTTGTAATAAAACTAAGCATGATAATAATTGCTATAAATATATTCTAAGGGTACGGTAATATATTGAATCAAAAATCTGTTAAGAATGTAATAAGTAACGTAGACAAATTATTGAATTTAAACAGTTTTTTGATTATCTTAGAAGTACTTGTTTGGAGCACTATATTTATTGGTGATAAGCACGGCGATATCTCTCCTTTAAAGATACTGTCAAAGCAATAAATCTCCCTGAAGTGATGCGAGTGTAGAATATAACGGAATGTTGCCAATATAAATACAAAATAATCCACAACAACCTGTCTGAGATTAATGGACTTAACATTTAGAGCGTAGGTTCATTTCGCAATTTTTCCTTTTGAGTGCACTCTGAAAAATAGAAATACACAAGATGTTGCAAAACAGCCTATCCGTAGAGAATTTGCAACCTACGTCAGCAAGGTATATGTACTTCAATCATCATGGGGTAAAAATTCAGATATCATTGGTAAAAATGGAGATCGAAAAATCGAGATGCTTTGTCAGATTTACATTTTGTCATTTACTCTCATCGGACAGTTTTTCATGAGTGTACTTTGATAAAGTTTTGTACTTGACACGTACCATATATAGTCAGCACAAAATGACTTGATGAATTATCAACTTAATTAGTTAATTATATTTGCTTTTCGTTTGCTAAAAGTGAATAAAAGTAATTGTCACCATTATATACAAATAATTTTGTCCAACAACTATTATTCCATCCATAAACTGAGCGAATAATTCTGGAAAATAAATTTACTGCCTGACGTAACTTAAGGGGGCAGGAGAGGCAGCCACCCACCCTTATTATATATATATATATATATATATATATATATATATATATATATATATATATATATATATATATATATATATATATATATATATATATATATATATATATATATATATATATATATATACATATACATATATATATATATATATATATATATATATATATATATATATATATATATATATATATATATATATATATACATATATATATATATATATATATATATATATATATATATATATATATATATATATATATATATATATATATATATATATATATATATATATATATATATACGTATATGTATATCTATATGTATATATATAAATATATATATATATATATATATATATATATATATATATATATATATATATATATATATATATATATATATATATATATATATATATATATATATGAATATACACCATACATGACTACTTTTTACCAGTTTATGCAAGTTTTAGATTATAATCGCTTGTTCAGAAAATGTAATGTTCAATGGATGTTGTTATTATTTTCTCCCGATGCAATAATAGCTATCACAATATTAAATAGGAAAGTCAGATGAGAGTGAAATTTGCTTAAAAGCACTAAACACTACATTGCTCGCGTTAATATAAATCCGACTAATCATCTTTAAGGTGATATTGCATTGAATATTTGTCGAATCTTAAGAATAAACGGTTTACTTTTTATTATGTGAGCAAAATTCAGAATCAAAACCGGTAGAATCCACTCACTTCAAAATCTTTCGTTTGCTTTAGTTTATGGAAACTGCATGCCTTCAGGTGTACAATCTTATGCTTATGAATGCCTACAGTTTTCCTAAAATATATCTATTAAGTATTCGAAAACACTACAGCGTATCACATGTTGTTATATGTTAATTATAAAACCGTTAGCTTGTGAATGCCGACCGTTTTTCTCAACTGTAAACAAATGGAAACTTAAAGGAGACATAAAGTCTGACATATAATATAGATGAAAATAACAAATGTACTGACCAACTTTCACAACTCCCGAAGTAATCTAATACATTTTCTTAAATTGATAAAAACTGTAATACTACTACTTAATAGTACCATGGGAGCTGCCATTTTGATTTCAAAACATGCAGATTATAATGTCATCAGCCCAGCGGGATGCTGAAATGCTTTGTATTTCTTTATTATCTACCTCAAGTTTTCTAGCTTATGAAAAATTGTTTTTCTTTTGTAAGAATCAAGAAATGTTTTGTACACACACAATATTATCAAAACATGCTGTTAAAACTTTGTGTCTCATCATTATGGAATAAAAACTTGAATGACATTTATAAAGAAATACATTATAATCCTTATGTCCCTATTGGGGAAATTATGTCATCATGCACAATATTTCACTACAGAATTAAACAAAATGGCAGTCCCATGTGTCGATTTAAAACTTAAATAACTTGAGATAGGAATAAGATTTTGACTTGCTGGTATTTAGCAGTTGGTTAAAATTTGTATTCTCTATCATATGAAATAATAATTGTATAAAACTTGATGTCTCCTTTAACAAATCTCGGATTGGGTGCCGAATCTAGATAATTAATCTAATATTTTTTTGCAGTGTTTCGATTACATCCAACCTACATTTAACGCTTATTACATTGAGTTGGTGTGATAGGTGTAGGTATTTGAAGTAATCCAAATATATTGAATATTCTCTGTGATCAATCTTTGTGATGGTAAGATCGCGAAGCAGTGTGTAAATTATATTGGAAATACTGGTAATGCTGATGACACAATTCCCTTGAAACAGTTTTTGTCATCATTCTCTGTGACTGATATTTCCAATGCAATTTTGGCTGTCATGATAGATAGTTAAAAGGAAGGTTACGTGAGATTAAAATCTTCTGAAGAACAAAAACCACAGCATGGTCGTGTCACTATGAATAAAACTAGTCAAAGGTGACATCTGTTAAGCTTTCGTTTGATTACAGTTGAGGAAAAATGTAGACGTTGAGACATACAACTCAATTTAAATTCTGACCGTATTCTTAAACTTGATCTGTTAACAAAGCACAACGGCGTATTCCAGGTTACGATATTACAAAACTTTTCTTTTAAATACCTGCAATTTATCTCAACTGTAAGCAAATAGAAGCGTAACAGATCTTGGATTGGATGCAGAAGCCAGATAATTAATCTACTGTTTCTTTTGTAGCATCTCAATTACATCCAGCCTAAATCTATCGCTTATTACATTCAGTTGATGCGATAGGCGTAGGTATTTAAAGTAATGCAGAATAGATTGAATATTCCCTGTGTATCATCTTTGCTAGGGCACGTCATGTTAGATAGAAAGATGCCGAAACAGTGTAAGAAATAGACTGGAAATACTGATGATGCTGATGGTACAATGCAAGTCCTTTGAAATTTTTCAAGTTAATAATTCAGTTTTCTAAAAGATACCTATCAAAGCGTTAAGTCAAGTTATTAGGTTTCTTATAATCCTATGCCAATCATTTCAATATTTAATACATTTGTTATGAATTTGTAAGATTCGTGGCAATTGAATTAAGAAATGAACTGCAATTGCGAGCCCATTGTTGAGTAATAACCGGCAAGCCCAAATAATTTGAAGAATAATGGGCGAGGCGATGCCGAGCCCTCTATAGTTCAAATTATTTGGGCGAGCCGGTTATTACCTACAATGGGCAAGCAAGAGCAGTTTACATCTATTCTATCATCAAATATGATTAAATAAAACTTGATCAAAAAAATAAAATTGATACACAGTACTGCACATGCATCAATCCAGCTTATTTACATATGACGACACAGAGAGAATTTTGACGGTTTCTAATACACCAATTTGTACTTTTGTCTAACGAACAAAACATATTCTCGTAAATGATTCGCGAATTCATCAATTTAGAAATGTAATGTAAGTGTTTTGCAATATAAAAGCAATATTTCAGAAGAAACACATTCTGGTTTATCCCTAAAGAAAACAATATCTTCGTTAACTTAGCGAGAAACAATACATAAAGGTCAAAATTATGTCAGTTTTATGTCACTACACACGTACCGAAGGCCGGTTGTACTGCACTGAACATAGTTAAGCATCAGTGCAGTACCGTTTGGCTGAAAGCCTGAAATACCCGGCTGTGCCCCATCAAAGTGCAAAGAATACTGGAAATGGTAACTCTTTCAGGCCTAGTTGTTATTGGAACAGAAACTACTGTTATTTAATATTCTCAACTTTGTCAGAATAGGAAAGTTTGAACAGTTTTGAAGTTGTTGAACATAGCGTTTTGGTCTAGGGCTATGCACTGCTAGGCTAGTTACAACAACAGTACTGTGTAGCCTGTATGTACGTGCAATTCAATTGTGTTGTAAACACTTTTCAAAAGCTTAGGCCCCAATGTTACAAATAAGATAAATGATTCTAGAAAAAAGTGAAGAAGGCAGTGGCACGTTTTATTCCTAGTAATATACTTGTTTGATGCAAGTACTGAACAATTATAGCCTTGTTGAACTTGTATTAGTATGAATTGTAGGCTTAACTTTCAAACTTTTACGTTGTGCCTTTGTTTTTTTTTATTAATTGCATGCTATTTCTAAGCTGTGCACATTGGACTATGTTGTTGATCAATTTAAATCTGGCATAATCAGCTTGTCAGCAAGAAGTTTGTTCCTGCTAAAACTGAAATTAAGTATTTTCGGCATATTTTATTTTTGTGCGTAGAATTATAATTGAATTAATCCGTGGTTGCCATGATTAATGTAGGAATTTAATACCCGTACCCCACATTAGAAACTGTCAATGTAATGAATATGCAACAGCCTGCTTATTGACTGGGAGTGTTGTCATTGGTCATTGTTTTCAGCTACTGTCCGTTCGTTGAGTAATAACCGGACAGTATGATTATGCAAATGAGGCTTTTCAGCCAATCAAGTAGCTTGAAATGAATAACCGGACACTAGTAGTGATATAATATCTAATTTGCATCACTTTCTACATTGAAGGCTACTTTCAATAGTTAAACGTCAATTTAAAAGTAAACTTGAATGTAAAAGTCTGTAGCCTACTTGTTGAAAATACGTCAAGGATTTAAAAATATAGCGAATAAAAGAATGGACTTGTTGATAATGTAATACGTATTGTTTTGAGAATCACACAAATCAAAATGTCAACTATAACAACTAGCCTATTGATACCGACATTGAATTAATCAGATGCAATTCACACGGCGTACTTCACCGGCACCACGCGCCAGCAACTAGCTTCAAATTTCTGACGCATGTTGAAGATGATATACGTTGGGCGCGTAGGTTGGTGTGCGTCAAATACATTGTAGCCTACCTAAGCATGATATAGCTGCCTTGATAATCATCAACAAGTTAGATTTCTGCAAATAGAGCTGCGATCTGCACAAATGTAGTGAAAAAACTAGCACCAGTTTCAGTAAGTTGTTTACATTTCTATCAATATGTATAGCCCACATCCAGTGAATGAACAGTTAGGTTCGTACCGCCGATTGGGAGACCCAAGCATGCGCACTGAGCTTACAGCGATAGATGGAAGACGCAATTTTTATTGTACAGTTTTAGTCATAGACGCTTATCAGTCGTTTCATTGAATGTTTGTAACAAAGTTTGCTGTATTCATGTTCAATTTCGCGAAAATAAAACAACTTCGTTACTTTCACACAGTTATTGCTAAATAATTTTCACAAATCCCCAAGTTATTTCTCATAATTTCAGAAAATCTTGTTAAAGCGCGACTGCCTAACGGTAACGCATAATAAGAATTTATCACTTTTCTCAAAAACCGCACGGTGAATTTTAAAAGCGCACGGTGAAAAGATAATTCATATGCCATTATTTCAAATCGTGAAAAAAAATGGAACGTTTCGCAGTAGTTGAGTTCCCCGCGCTCGAAATGTGTCTGATTCTTATGTTATTCCTATACAAACTTTGGATAGATGCATTATGGAATACTTCTGTAAAGGATCCCCAGATCGGAAGAATAAAACTGTTCTCCCGATCGGGAGTACGAACCAGACTGACGAAGTAGTTTTCCTTGAAAGTGATGCAAAATGTGTTTTTAAACAAAAACCTTATCAACCTCAGAAAATTATTTAAGGAATGCAACAAATTTAATTTCCCATCTAATACCCAGAGGTGCTGGAACGAATATGTCAATTTCTGCAAAATAAAAGAAAAGAAAAAAAAGGTTGAATTACATAAGGCTGTGGGGACTAAAATGGAAAACTTTTACGTACTATTGCTTTGAGCTAAAAGATCAACGTTTAATAGTATAAGTTATTTACTTCCTTTAAACGTTCCATAGAGATTCTATAAGAATCAATGGCTGTAAAAAATCGACCTACTTTTCCATATAAACTTGAGCTTAAGGCCTAATTTGTGTTTTGAAGGTTTTGGTAAACTTGGTGTGTTCGTGGCACGGTCACATGGTGAAAGTCAGTGTTAACCTTCACGAAATATGCTCCGGATACAATCTTGGACATAACATTTGATAAACTGTATAAAGACTATCAGCGATATCAATCAAAACCAAATCAATATAAGGTTTTTTTTCATTTCAAAGTACGGGTACGAAAGAGCATTATCACAACTAATCATACTCTACGAGAAACATTAAGAGTGCATTGTTGAACTTATAATATGTTGTTACATGTCGCCTGACGTGAGGTCCACTTGTTTTTCTTTGGAATGAGTCTCCGAATGACTGTCTGGGATATTTGAATATGAAGTCTTTCCAGAACTCGGGATAGCATTTCGGCAATTTGTGGATTACATATTTTTTTGAAAGAAATGTTTTCGACTTTACATTAACCTGGAGGCAGGTTTATTATTATTTTATTTTTTATCCAGATCTAAAAGGGGTTACCCCTCTCCCACACTTTGGTGTAGGATTTTCATATCCAACCCTTATCCGTAGGAGCCTGTCGTGTGAACAATCATTATCACAAATAATTATATTCTAAGAGAGATATTAAGAGTACATTGTTGAACTTCTAATATTTTCCATGCAGTCACAAATGTTGTCCATTTGTTTTTCTTTGGAATGAGTCTCCGAATGACTGTCTGGGAGATTTGAATATGAAGTCTTTCTAACTCAAATTAATATTTCCTTTGATTTATTCGGGAGTTTAAGGATTTACATATTCATGTTTTTGACTTCATTTCGACCAGTCTTTATCCAGAGCTAAAGGAGTCATCCCTCTTCCATCGACGTAGCGTTTTCATATCCAAACCTTTGGAATAAACGATGTGACGGTCATACGGTATCGGCCAGTCGTGTCAGCGTGGTGATCTATTGTCAGTCATATCTATCGTGGGCGATGAATTGCTTTACTCGTATATTTGTGGGTCCAGGGCATTCTCGCATGTGGGGGCCCCTGATCCGAAATTACAATTTTCCTCTCATGTTGCATGTTGCATTGATCCTTAGAAATGAAAATAATCCATGTTTTTTCTGCTGACCGAGGAAAAGGTCCGTGTTCTCTAATTAAAGAGCCGAGCCTCATATTTCATATCATCAACTGGCACGATCCAGTGGCGTATAGGTAGACTTTTTTTTTTCCAGAGGGGGCAAAGAAAGACATTTTTACTTACCAGGGGGGCGAAGAAGGCAAATTTTCTAAATAATTTCCCGAAATTTTTCAAAATTTCCCGATATGGAAGGCAATATGGGTGTTACAAATTCTTCGAATTTTTCAAAAATGTCCCGCCAGGGTAGATAATTTCCCCTTCCCTTTATTCATACGCCACTGGCATAATCCTGCAAAGTTGCCTGTGTTTTTAAGATGTAACCCCCCAGGCCAGCATTGGCTCTCGGAGACACTACAAAATAAGTTCTACATTCGATAGAAGTGAAATGCACGTAATTTATATAATCACAGCCAAAATTCGATCAAATGTCAACTTCGCCCAAAAGTTTGATACGGCGAAATCTATTTTGACAGTTGAAAACGGAAATCGAAGCCGTAAAATCGATTAAAGACACTCGGGGAGAAATCTTATCTAATAAAAGGATTACTGCATTCATTGTCCAAATTCACGAAAGGTGTCAAGTATCCTTTGCCTCGTACTAACCTACACTGCAACCATAGGCGTACGGGACAGTTTTTTTTTTTTTTTTTTTTTTTGGGGGGGTCAACAATTTGTTCATGAATATACTCATAAAATCCAAATTTCATGTTGCCACAATGCCAAATGATCTGCTTTTAAACTACAAACAACTGAACAAAGTTTTAAAGATAATATTTATATCTTAAATTTGTTTTCTTTTATTCAGAAAATATTTAAGTCAGTTTTTTTTAACACAGCTTTGCCCGAATTTTGATACCCATTTCCCCCGAATGCTTGGGTGCTTAAAATATTGGGGGGAAGTTTGCCCCCCCCCCCCTTTCCTGCTCGCCCCGTACGCTTATGACTGCAACTGAACTATTCCCTACTTTAAGATAGTTTTCAATATACCATAACAAAAATAACGTCCCCCTTGTGTAAGGGCCCTGGTCGAGCTCCCCGTTTGCCGCCCCTAAATCCAGCCCTGGCAGGAATATGTTGTCTAGAGCTGAACAACAGCTCCTTGTTCATACAGTCATATTGAGATGACAACACCAAGTTGGCAATGCCTGTTTCTGAAATTTGCATCTTAAATGTCATACCTGTTTGGGCCCCATTACAAAGAGAAAGAATACAGTAGACTGAAGTCTTATCTGAGATAGTTGTTAGTGTCATTATTTTACGCGTAGTCCTTTTGAATGTGCCACTATTGGTCTGTTCATATTTGTATTTCAACCTTCGAAGTAATAAATATCCGTTTTCCAAAAAAATGTTAACCATTAAAAGTTCGTGCAACTTGGGTACATCCTTTCTTTGTCAATGTCAGAAATGCAATATGGAACATTAATTACAATTTTAGAGCTTCATTTCGTCTCATTTTTTTATGATATGAATTGCTTGATGTTCATAATAGTAATTAAGAAAATTCTTATCAGCAAAAAGATAAATCATTGCTTGTTGCTGGCCTGACTACGTCTTCTGGAACATGTCTAGATACAAGTATGGTTGGGAATTGACATTCACCAATCTCATGTTTCTGGAGGAAAAGCAAATAACAAGCTTAGTGAAAAATTCCACATCAAATATCTTATAAACTAACTTCAACATATCTCTCATATTTTATAATGTGATTACAATAAATTATTAAACGGTATTATTTTTTATGTGCCATTACAGATTAGGTTTAAAATTGCGGTCAGAAGTTCACACATTCAATCAAATGGATTAATTCTTGTTTAACCTTTTCTGACTAGAAGAATTACCTTAAAGACTAGTTATCGTCTCTAACGTGGAGGTGAAATAGATTTCAATTCATGTATTTTGATTGTCAAAATACAATGGTTCAATATGCACTTGTACTGATAAGTTAATCAGTGTCATTTGGGAATAAAATGTACGCTACCACATTTTAAGATAAGCCTTTAAGATAAATTGTTACAAAAGTATAAAATCATTTTAGGTAAAATTCATCAATTTCAATTTGACTAATGTCTAAAAAGCTGTGTTAGTTACAAAAGTTGTTAAATCACTGAATATTAGAATTAGCAATTATTTTCAGTCCTTCAATACATGTAAATTAAATCTAAAAGCGCTGTGTAATTATCTTAATCTATTTCTCAAACAACCACTCAAACTTATCCACTTAGATGTTGATAGCTAAGGTGGGGTGGGGGTATATATATGTAAGGAGCTTTTCAATTCGGAAGTAGGATTCTAATGTCCATTGTGCAGGAACTATGTTTATTGACCTGTTGACAGGGTGGAAAACAATCAGATAACTAAAACAAAAAATACATATTTCAAAATATATAGTACTTTCTTCCGTATACAGTGTTTTTTTTTAGTAACGGTTGAAAAGTGATAAAACTGATTGATGAACTTAAATAGCAATACCATTAACAGACATAATTTATTTAGAAATTGCTCAAGATAACAATTGGCTATCTCAGTTTACACAATCCTATTCAAATAAGAATATAAACTTCCGATGTAAAAAAAGTTCCCCTTTTTTGACCTGCACCACGGAGGTACCATTTCCGCATCAACTTTTGAAAACGGTGAAACCTGTCCATCTAAGCATACTGTACTGTGATCCGTGACAGTTCGAGCATGGAGCTAATAGCTCCATGGTTCGAGTAAGGATTTGAAAATGAAAATGTTGGCTCTGTTAACTTTTAGTGAGCCTCCACCAAGTCTATTTCAGCTATTACAGTATGTGTATACAGTATTGTCTTGCTTACTCTCAATACTACATGTCTAGTTGATAGCTCAAATCTGACTGACATGGCTGACTATCCTACAAAAATCTAGCTTTTATATACTATTTGATTCTTAACTTAACCATAGTGGCTCTCAGGTGTGCTTCATTGTGGCTTCCCATATACTTATCATTGTGGCTCGCTAATACGTACATCATTGTGGCTCGCCCATACGTTTAACACAGTGGCTGAAACGTTGCTCAATTCCAGAAATACATAATTTATTGCACCAATGATTCAGACAAGTCTTTTGTTTGTGGTTTTTTGGTACATATAGGGAAAACATGAAAGGTGTTTTAGCAAAAATTTATAGTACACAGGTACATGAGAAAGTAATTATCAGGAAAATACATAATTCCTACACTTGCTCTTACATTAAGTTACTCGCCCTGATCAAAAAGATCGGCAAAAGAAACTATTAAACTAGTAGTTGAACTAGTAGTTCTTGCAAATTCTTGTCAAATTTGTTTTAAAATTTTACGTAAATTGACAAATATTTTTCCTAAATCCCTCAAAATGTACAGAATTAAAGAATATTTCCCAAAAATTTAGGAAAATGGTCCTGAAGGAAATTTTTCAATAATTGGAGAAAATGGCCCCAAAATGAAGGAAATTTCCCAAAAATTGCCGGGGAATGATCGAAATTTCCTTAAACTTAATTGTCGGTGAATTCTAAGAATTTAAAATTTCCTAAAAATCTAACAAAATGGAGCAAAAATTAACATAATTCCCGTTAAATTAACAAGAAATTCACCAAAATATTAAAGAAAAGTACCCGAAATGACATGAATGAAGGGAAATAGTCGAAAATATAGGAAATTTCATAATTTTGTGAGTTCTTCCCCCCCCCCCCCCACTTCAAATGGTTACCTTCCTACCCCATGCCTACCAATGTGAGTGGGAGTTAGTGTACAAATATGAATGTGATGACGCTTTTTATTTTCAGCCCCACCCCTTCAAAATTTGCTCCACGGTCCCTGTTTATAAATAAACTTATTTAACATTCCTTGCACTCCTGCCAAATTATCAAGGGCTTTTCAATTGAAAAGAATCAGATGCTGATTAGTAATCAGATGCTGATTAGTAATCAGATGCTGATTAGTAATCAGATGCTGATTAGTAATCAGATGATGATTAGTGGTTTCTCCAAAATCAACATGCACACAAGAATAATCACCAACTTTTGGGATATTGACAAAGAACGTTTTTTGTGGTTGAGTAATTACTCTCAACAGTGAACACCATGTCTGCAGAATAGGTAATTTATGGGGAAAATATACTGAATTGAACAGGAAAGGGATAGGAGACTTTCTATCAATTAAAATGCATAGCAGTTTGAAGATATTATCAATATATTGAATATCTCCAGCCGGTTACTCAGTCCCTAACTTTTGTTTACACTTTGCAACTTTTTCTGTTGTTGGATGAAGAAGGCTTTTTCTCCCGTACACAATCAAATTTTACACAGTAAATGAAATGGATTGTTCCTTGCAGTTTTTCTGCTTTATGTAGAGGCAAGGTATGCAATATAAGTAAACGAAATTTGATCATGTTGTTACTAAAAAAGACCAATTTTGAGCAACCTTTGGATGATTTTGATAAAATTTCGTGACCTATTTTGAAATAGGCCCTGTACAATTAAAGCTGTGTAGCATAAGAACTTAGCGTAAAGCAGTGTTTATTCTAACCAGGTTAACTTTTGGTTGGTTTGGTTCACATAAGAAAATAATGTAAATGATATGATAATTACAATGTTCAATGTCCAATTATAGATATTGTCCATTAAAAAACAAGGTTGGCAGCGATGAAACGTAGGATGGTTCACCTTCTCTGCGTCATAGGACCATAGCGATGTGCATTATGAGTTCCACGTCGTTGTTTTTAGCGTTAACTAGTTAATTTGGACTTCAATTTCTGCTTAAGTTTGAGGGTTGGTAGGACTGGGTAACGGTATTGGTGACATTTGCTTCCAAAGTAGGGGACTGGGGGCATGCTATAGCCTTTGTACTACATTTCGTACTCAGTGCCACTTGGAAGCTTTCCGTCACCTCTCCAAAATCAACTCCTGAGGGAAGCATTTCTCTCTTTTCTGTCTTCCGGAAAATCGCTTGACCGTCTGTCTGACCGTGCCTTTTCTGTCTTCCGGAAAATCGTTCGACCGTCTGACCGTTCCTTTTCTGTCTTCCGGAAGATCGTTCGACCGTCTGACCGTTCCTTTTCTGTCTTCCGGAAGATCGTTCGACCGTCTGACTGTGCCTTTTCTGTCTTCCGGAAAATCGTTCGACCGTCTGACCGTTCCTTTTCTGTCTTCCGGAAGATCGTTCGACCGTCTGACCGCTCCTTTTCTGTCTTCCAGAAGATCGTTCGACCGTCTGACTGTGCCTTTTCTGTCTTCCGGAAGATCGTTCGACCGTCTGACCGTTCCTTTTCTGTCGTCCGGAAGATCGTTCGACCGTCTGATCGTTCCTTTTCTGCCGTCCGGAAGATCGTTCGATCGTCTGACCGTGCCGCGTTTCGAATCTGATAAAGGCAGCGGGAAACTTTACAACAACACTCCGATGTGGGCGTTAGCCACACCAAATAACCTGGGATAGGTAAGGTGGGTTGGTCCATGGGTATAAACTCTCAAGGTATCGGCGATTTGGGTTCACTTATTTTGAGCTTGATGGTAGGGAGTTGTTGGACTCAATTTGAGGTATGTCAGTATGTGTGGAGTTCTAATGTTATCATCTCTCAAGGAATGTAAGAGCTCAGTAAAATCGTCCTCACTTTCGTCGGGGAGGAATTTACCTGACGGAGTAGATGGATGTGGAGGTCCTGTTTTTGACAGTGAGCTCATATTGGGGTTCCTGTGGTTTAGTTTCAAACTGTTCTGCTGGAGTTTGTAATTGTTTTCCTGGGGTTTTAAGTGTTCTGCTAAAGTTTGCAATTGTTCTACTGAGGGTTTGGATGATATTGCTGGGGGTCATCGTCTGGTGACGCTTAAAATTACTTCTTCGGGAAGTGGTATAGCTACAAGCTCTGTACTGGAACTGTCTATCTCCATGTCTGTCACGTATGTGGTTCCTGTGGATAAAGAGGTGTAATAAGACATACTGCAGCGCTTTCTGTACTGATGTCGTTCCTGGTGTGACTTTTTCTCTGACCTTCTTGTTCATTCAACTCGACATTGGTTGTTTCTTCAAAAAGAGGCAGAAAACAAAAAGTGTGTTATACTGATAAGTTGTCTGAATGGATGCTTGGGGTATACTTTTAGATTTTTCCTAACTGCAAGTCCTTTTAAACTGGCATCCTTCAATGGTAAAATTGTCCTTCTGGGATATGTGGTCAACTTCTTAGTAGCCCGGTAAGTTTGGTAGTGATACTCTTTCTGCTCATTTGAATTTGTATATTATTCATTTGAAGTATAATGACAGTAATTACTGGTGATTATAATGATATATTTGCAAGCATTCCATTGAGCAAAGTATAGGTAAAAACTGGTTCTAGATAGACGATTTATTTTTGAATTTCTACCAACTTTAGGTGCTTCAGTGCTGGGTATGTTGATAACTTCTGGTGGTGAAAAACTTGTTTCATGATCATATTTGTTTCGGGTTGGAGTAGTATCCAACTCGCGTAGCCTTGGGTCTCCCTGGTGGGCCCTTAAATGCTTTGAAGATGGGAAAATCTGTTACTTTATTTCTCTCTCGCTCCTATTCTGCAGAAATCACACTTCAACTGTGGTAAAATTACCTCTGGACTCTGGGGACTTGACTGATTAGGACAACATCACAAACGCACTTCAATGATACTCTCCAAATCCTTCTTCCTTCCATGACAACACAGCCATCTAAGGAAATACCCCATCCCTTGGCACAGCCTGCCAATCCCCTTATTGCTTCTGGTACCAAATTGCTAACACTTGATATAGGAATATGTTTCGTCATCGAAGCTCTTCTTTAATCTTTCAGCATTCTTCAGGTTGGTGAACATTTAGAGGTATTCTCATATCTTCAGCATTTTTCAGATCGATGTACATTCTTTGATGTAAAACCTGCAACTTCGGTACCATCTTCTCTCTGATATAGTCGATAAACGTTGAGTTATCCCGTGATCGAGCTAAATACTAGTCACATTTTCTTCGCACGCTAATTCACATGCTAATTAGGTCTCTTCTGGTTACTTCCGCCTATGACCTAACGTCACAGCAAAAGTAACCCAAAGGGCTAGTTTTTGCCCCTCTCACGGTAAACATAGGAAGGTAAACCCTTCAGTTCAATAACGTTAAATAAAAGAATAGCAGAAATTACATGAATCCTTATCCTCTCTTAATGGAAATTGGTATCGTAAATAATTTCAGCGTGAATACATTATTCAGTCTGGTTCGTACCCCTGATCGGCAGAACATTGTGTTCTCTCAATCGGGGGATCCTTTACCGAAGTATCCCACAATGCATCTTTTCAAATTCAAAGTTTGCATAGGAATAACATAAAAATCAGACACATTTCGAGCGTGGGGAATGTGTTCTGTGTTACCATTAAGCAGTCGCGTTTTAACAAGATGTTTTGAAGATAGTTTTGTTTGGGAATAATTTTTGACAATACGTTGTCAAAAATAATTTCCGAACAAAACTTCAAAATGGTTTTTTTCTTCAGAAAATCTAGTTAAACGCGACTGCCTAACGGTAACACGTAATAAGGAGTCACCACTTTTCTTCAAATTTCTCGAAAAACTTACAATGAAGTTTAAAAGCGCACGATGAAAAGATAATTCATATGCCAATATTTCAAATCGTGAGGAAAAATTTGAACGCTTCGCAGTGATTGAGTTCCCCGCGTTCAAAATGTGTCTAATGCTATTCCTAATTCCTACGCAAACTTTTAATTTGGATAAATGCATTGTGGGATACTTCTGTAACGGATTCCCCGATTGTGAGAACAAGACTGTTCTCCCGATCAAGAGTACGAACCGGACTGTCAGTTGATGAATAAACAAAGTAATCATTTGAGATACATCCAAGTTTTACTCCAGTGTCACCATATTTCTGTTCTGGTGGTGTTGGCTATATTGATGTTTCTTGATATGTGAAGCAAGGCCTCGTGTCCATCCCTTTAGGTAAAATGGGGCGTTGACATATTGGTTCGACTCCTTTCCCCTTGCATGTGTACAGGTAGGTGGTTTCCCAGTTGGCAATGAGGGTGATATTTTAAACCTGGTAGATGTGTGTGGGTTGTTGTCTCTCTGCCTGTAGGTAGTGTGGGCGCCTGGTACCGATGGCATGTTGTGTACATCTCCTTTATTCCTTAACCGCCATTTTTGGCGCTTCAGTAAAAAAACAATTGACAACCATTGACCTTTAATTTCACTCATGAACGGTTGATATGAATATTAAATGGATATATTGTTTACAGAACCAATTAAACTCTGAACCTTAAATGCAACTGGTATATAAAGTGTGTGCTCATAGCAAGGAGGAAAGTCGGGATATATGCATGATTGTTATGCATATGTACACGATATGGGTGCTTCCTGTTGTTTCTACAATGTGACGCGTACCATGTATAGATGCCATCTTGTACTTGTGCACTGCATGGCCCCATGTGCACTTCATACTGTCATATACCTTGTCCTGCAGTTTCGCCCTGAGGTTGCTGCTGCGTCACTTGAGGGTACTGGATATCACTATCTCCGTTGTTGATACCATGAAAGTTGTCTTTCAGTCCTAGTATCTTTGTTTCCAGTTGATGGGCTAAGGCCTTGAAAGATTTCAACTCCTGACTGATTAAGGTTGCATGTATGGGTCGAAGTCTTAGTTGCCTTGATGCCACCACGTCATCGAATGGTGCCTGAAATTTAACTTCCTTATAGGTTGACATTTGACTGTTATCCGGTGTCTGTGGCTGTGACAATTACAGATGGTGACTGATCATCTTCAAAGTTGATTAGCAGAGAATCATTGTGTGTGTTTCTTGAGCCTGTCGATCCATCACCAGAAAGTCTTCCTGTCTAGTTGGTTAATGTGGATTCCACCACCGCCATATTGAATGTCGTTACCGGTAGTTATTTCACAATGATTGAACATAAAAATTGGTTTTTGTTACCTGTCCATATACCTTTAATAGATTCTTACTGACAGTTTGATTGTGTGTGTCCAAAAGAGAGAGAGAGGGGGTGGGGAGTGGGGGCGTGGGGGTCAACATTTAAGGAACTTGTGGAACTCCTAAGATAATAGATGCTATACGGTCATTTTATTATTATTTTCCGCTAAAATTGAACAGGAAGAATAACAAATGCAATATTTGTCATAAGAAATTTAATATTTTGCAATATATTAGTTCACTCCTTGGAAATTCAATCTCAAAGACAAAATTTTCAACTTTTACAAAACATATGAATGTGTAGAAAAACTGCTTTCCGCATCAATCCTAGCTTCCTTGCTCGATTTTCCTTATATTTCGGCCTGGTGAAAGGAAATTGATTTAGCCATGAAAATGATTTAGGTTTATCACTAGGTATAACTTTCGCCAGGCAATGATACTTTCGTAGACGCAATTTGAAGTACATAATACTGCATAAGGCTTTAGCAGTATAATAAAGAATTATAGGACATATCACGTGCGTGTCATACACAATTCCAAATTGTAAGGCCCTCTGAAAAGCTGACAAAGTCGAACTTTATTATTATGATTTGTAAATTGATCTCACAAATAAGAGAAAATTGTACCCCTTTCAATCAGTTATGCTTCACTAATGTCATTGCAAAGAAACTGAAGAAGAAAGGTCTTTTTTGGATACTTTATGCTTCTCATTTATATGGCGTACTCGTTCTTTTTATTCTCCGACCTATGTCCTTGACGCAATTTAATATGTGACAGAGTTGCCAGGTCTGCCACAAGTTTACCAGCCAAATATCCATTGAAAATCGGCCAAATCGGCCAAAAAACCGGCCAAATTAGTTTGCAATGGACTGGAACATTGAAAGAACGTTAAAATGTATTGTATTGTAATGTTTTGTATCTTGTATTTTACAATGTAAACAAATGTAATCAATGTTTGTACGAAAGGTGCATATTGTTTCTAAATTCCAATTTCTAAAAAACATACCCTTTTTCTTACTGTATAAGAAGTACACAAATAACCAAATTAGTATATGCGTATGTCATTATCAATTTAAATGTGGTGGAAAAAAGTAATCATATCAACTTTTCTGAACATTTCAGACACGATGAAACCATTTTATTTTGAAAGATTTTGCCTGCAAAATTTTAGAGGGATAAACGTGCTGTAACGATTCTGGGTCATATAAATTATTGGTATTGCCCTTAAATGTTCTTTAAATTACACCTTGCAACATATTTCAAACATAGCTTAAACACTTATCTCAAAATATTCAAACAAATGTGCATATTTGTGATTATTTTGGAGGTGTATATATATATATATATATATATATATATATATATATATATATATATATATATATATATATATATATATATATATATATATATATATATATATATATATATATATATATATATATATATATATATATATATATATATATATATATATATATATATAAAAATATATATATATGTATATATATATATATATATATATATATATATATATATATATATATATATATATATATATATATATATATATATATATATATATATATATATATATATATATATATATATATATATATATATATATATATATATATATATATATATATATAGATAGAGAGAGAGAGAAATAAATAAAATTTACATATCAGGAGAGTGTGTATGAATGTATTTCATTGTCCGTATGTATTGTATCACATAGTGATCGACACTTATAGTAAGAAAAATGGATGAGATCAGTGCATACTGCAAAAAGAGAACACAAATATATATTTTATTAAATTTATGGACTAATGGAAGCAGCAGGATGAGGTATTGTCTGTTTTTGTTAAAATCCATTTGTTTAATAAATTGAAATAATTTACCCGCAAGACACAGCCTTGTGTCTCTGATTGCTAAAACGGAAAGACATTCGTCTGTATTTTGGGCTGATTATTTGACGTAAAAGACTATAATGGGAACAGGTCATGTTGACAACATTGTTTTGCCGCAGGACAGAGGGTCATTACAGTGGACAGAAAGTTTTGTTTCAGTTATTACTTTAGCTTCAGATTTAGGTCTCCGGGACAAAACAGAAATAGATCACATATATGTAAATTAATATAATTCGATTCTTGGTAGAAAGCGTGCGTGGAATTAAGGGGTTCTAGGTTTTCATCTTCCCAGTGAAATTCTTGTTTGAAGTTCCTGGTTTGGAAAAAAATAACAAATGAAAAGCAGTATTTCTGCGAGGGGTGCATGTACAAAGAGCCATTCAAAGGAAATAAAATAACCACCACCAACAAGCCCAACAAAAAGTTAATCAGGACCATCTGACCATGTTGATGTATGTTATACTCTTTCATTCCACATTTTGATGGAGAAATATTTGTCAAAAATGACAGTGTGTCCTAATCACGGTGACTCGGTCCCTCAAAAAAAAAATATATATTTTACCACCAGCTTTCGGAATGGACCATTTCAACTAAATGAGTTTAGCCGAACGTGATTGCATCAGTACTTTGACCAATCAACCGTAGGGGAAATTTTACCTTTGTTACCCAACCAATCATCTGCAGCTGACGGAGGAAAAAGAGTAAACAAACAGCGAGTATGGAGTAATATGCTCTTGGGTATGGGAATCAGAAATTATTATTGTAAAATGAGAATAATTCTCGTTTAATTGCATTTATTTGCGAGTTTTTATGTTTAGTTTGAATAAGTTGTCTGATTGTCTGATGAAGACATTTAAAAAACAAATGATTTGCCAAAGAAATACAAAGGTCGCCCTATACTACATTACATGATGCATGAAATTTAAAATTCTCTACACTTCCATCTGCCTTTAAAAGACCTCATGAGCTTTTAGTCATAGAAATTTAGAATTTGTAACGGTTTATGCACATAATAGCTAGTGAAATGTTATTGCTTTGTAATATCAGAACGAACAAAAAACAAGTCTTTAGCATCTGAATATAAGGGTCGTAACTATACTTTAAATCTGACTTCCAAAAACATTAATAATCATTATTTTGCAAGCAACGTGTTAAGAGCAACGGACTTCCTTTCTGTTCTCTCAAACTTTCCATTCTGATTATGCTCTACAACGCACTTTCCCACCTAAACTTTTGCACCTTAATTTTTCGGAATTTTTCTTTGTGGATGGGTGACTGCTTTCGGTAAGATCGTTACTTTTTATTCTTAGCCTCCCATTGTCACCAGGTCTTCACGACCTTTTCAGTATTTGTACGGTGGTTCTTGTATAGTACTTCCGCGACTTTTTTTTTCTAGTTGCCTTGGGTCTCCTGGCCTTTGATGTTTTTTCCCAACAAGACCAAACGTTTCTGCCTTGACCTTGACGCTCTTCCCTTCCCGTGATCTACCTGCTACCTCCATTGACCATTCCTCAGCTCCAGTCCCAAAAATTGTAATCATTCAGACCACCAACAAACCTAACAGTTTCAAAAGAGTTCCCCCTTTCTCACACACAAGACGCTTTACGGTTTGCCGGTACCCTCCCCGATGTGTGTACCCTCAGATCCAGCGATCTCTTGGTGCACTGCACCAGGGACACTCAAGCCACCACCATCCTCACAGCCAAAATCCTAGCTAATACTGGTATCGACATAACAGTCACTCCCCACCGTTCCCTGAACTCCAACAAAGGCGTCATCAGAACCAGAGACTTTGCCTACTTGAACAATGAAGACATCGTTGAGGAACTTGTCAGCCAACGCGTCACTGAGGCCCGTCGTCTTGTCCTCAAGAGAGACGGTGCCGAAATACCCACCAATACCTTCTTCCTGACTTTTGCCCCACCAACTCTCCCCTCTTACATCACTGCCAATTATCTGAGAATCCCAGCCGCCCCCTACATTCCCAAACCTTTCCATTGTCATAAGTGCCAGAGGTATGGCCATGGGAAAAACTTCTGCTGCAGCCAAGCGCACTGTGGAACTGTGGAGCCCCGGACCATGACAGCGCTCCTGCACCACCCCACACTGAACCAATTGCGACGGTACTCACCCAGCCAACCATCCCTCCTTTTCAATAGACTGCCCCACCTGGTTTTAGGAAAAACAGATAACAAAACTGAAAACCCTTAATCCCATCACCACTTATTCGGAGGCCAGTAAGCAATTCCTCGCTTTCGTATCCACACCAAACCTTTCTACTCGAGCACAGTCTCAACAAACACCAATACCGCCCCTAACACAACTAAAAGTGACTCATATGCCCAAACCGACCTTATCTGGCTCTTCTTACAGAGTCCTCAGCCCATCACCGGTATCAACAACCCAACCATACCTATTACACAAACCACCTCCACCACCACCTCTCTCCCCAACCTTCTTTCTTTTTCTTAGACCCCCGCCGTTCCATACTCCAACACCTCTAATGCCATCAAACTCAAGCCAACCTGGCCAACAAACATCAAAACATACTTCTCGTCCAATTTTCAAAAACAACTGCTCCCAAAGAAGCAGGGACAGATCCAAAGAAAAAACAAGCCAACCCAGACACTGATAACCCCCGCCTCCTTATGGGGTGCAACAGAAACAATCAAAATAACACTCACAACATCATACAATGAAACATCAGGAGTCTTAAGGTAAATTTGGAAGAAATTTACTTTCTGGCCATCACCTTCAACCCGGTCGTCTTCTGCCTACAAGAAACCTTTTTGAAAACCAGTGACCATTATTCCTTCAATACTTTCTTTTGCTACCATAAACATCTAAAGGACGCCGCCGACAGGGCCTGTAGGGCGTCTCCATTTTCATTAGACACGATATCCCACACAGCACTATTCATGTGAACACCGACCTTCAGACCATCTGTATTTCTATCTCCCTCCACTCTTTTCAATATCTATCTCCATCACGCCAACGTCCAGCAAACCAGCCTCAACAACCTCAATTCTCAACTCCCTCCCTTCTCATCCTTCTTGGTGACTTCAACGCTCACAAATTCCTGTGGGACTAATACCACCACGCCCAGAGGCAAGCTCGTCGAAAACACTCTTCGACAGCACAGCCTCTCATTGCTCAACACCCGACTTACCATCACCCTGCCACAGGCTCCCTCACCTGTATTGACCTGTCAATCTGTTCCTCCAACCTCCTCCTTGATATTAGCTGGAAGAGAACTGCTGACCCACAGACCACACCCCAACTGGAATCTTGGGAAAGCCAACTGGCCCCTTTTCGGAATCCTCTGCAATTCTCACTTCTACACCGATCTCCTCGAGGGTGAGGATCCCATGTTAAACTTCAGTAACATCCTTATCAACATCGCCACCTGCTCCATTCCCAAAACCTACAAACCACCTAAGCACCCCAACCCTCAAACCCTGGTTCAACGATGACTGTAAAACCGCCATCAAGACAAAAAAAAAGCCCTCAGGAACTTCATAACAAACCCGACCAACCGTAACCTGAACCTCTTTCGCATCAGCCGTACCAAAGCCAGGCTAGCCACTTTGCCATCTTCCCAGACTGCCAGACGCCAAGTCTGTCCTTACTTCTTTACTCAATTTAAAGTAGGATAACCTCCTCCCCCTCCGTAGCTCCCCCCCCCCTTTGCAAAAAAAGTATTATTTTCTTCTCAATATCCAGTCATTTTGGCAATACCTGGCAATGACAGAGCTGATTCAGCCGTTAAGCTTGCCATCAACCTCCCACTATCCCCTTTCCCAAAACCCTTTCTGACACATATGTATATTTAAAAGAAAAAAAACCCTTTACAGTATGACTAAGAAATAGTTGTACAATCTAATGAAAACATGGAGTAAGTTATGTAGAGGGCGTTATAAGAAACAGCAAGAGCGTTTTGAACAGCACTGTCTGCGGAGAAAATTGCCACAATAAATGTCCACGCACATAAGCCATGTCAAGTCCTACTTTTTTATCCCTCAAGCAAGTTTCATTTTAATTGAAGTTGACACAACAAAATTGCAAATACATATTTTCTTTATCAAATTTACTATGCCATTGTCGCTACATCTCAACTTTTCAATATTTCTACCTATCTTTTCTTCATTCATTGATTCGGTTTTATAAATAAAGACAACACAATTATATTCCAGATTACGTCACTAAATCACATACATTTAAAGAATATTGTTATATGGGAAATTGTAGAAGAATATTTCTCCGCAGCTATCGATGATAAGCTAAACGTCTATAATTTGGAAAAGCAGAAAAATAAATCAAGTGAAAAACATATTTCTTTGATAAATTGATATGTGCATGAAGAGGAATTGGACAATGACCGGTTAGGTCAATCGGTTTGGGCTGAATATGCAAATGAAAATTTGAGAGGAGGAAATTAATGGAATGAAAATATAAAATTCAAATGCTCAATCAAATGAATGAGATCGTTAACTAAAAGGTCTGTGGATGTGTAGAGCTAGCTGACTTGAATTTTGTACACGAATGAAAACAATGAAAATCAAATATATCTCTTCAAAGTCGGTTAAAAACATTTAAAGCTATTTCTAATTTTCCGGTCTAATTTGCAAATTCGTTTGGACATTTAGGATGCATTAATGGACAAGCGTCTCTTTTTCTCAAGCAACCTTAGTTTTTCCGTCTCCAAACCTGCGGCGCAAGGTTGTGAAAAGTGCGGTTGGTGATGACGAGGAATTTTTGATGTTTACCAGTTTCCGATCAACATTTTGAAGTTTGGAACAGCTATTTTCTTATTAGCTAAAATTTAGTAATGGATTTTGAAGAATTTGTTGAAAGTTACATTGAAGAGCTGTGCATATTCCTATATAGCTATGCATATGCAGAAATTGATTTCAGAGTTATATTCAAAAGTTTATCTTCAAGGAATAAACCCGTTAATTTTCATTTTCTTTAATAGTTCTCTTATATTTGATGGAGGACTATTTAAGAAACAAATTGGTGTAAAAGTCATTTGTTGATATCTTATTCGCTTTTAGAGTATTTACATTTCAAATATTTCACCAGTGCGACTTCGCAGTGTAGGCTATAGTGTGATGTCATAAAGACAAATGCAAGGCAATGTTTATGTATTTCTTTGCCAAATTAATTGCCTCTTTCTAAATTATTGGAAGACTTTTTTTCTTTAATTATTGAGATGGGGTATGACATTCACTTTACAAGAACATGGTTGCCCATCTGCTCATGCGCCTTATACTCTAAGTAAAAGGACAACTTTTGTGTTATATAGAAAAAAACAAAGAATTGTGATTTACCTTTATAAGTTCACATTGACCACTACAAGATCACTTCTCAACACACTGGTAAAATATTTTATTGCGATATCTCCCAAACGAAATAGGATATTAACATGACTTTCACATCAATTATATATATATATATATATATATATATATATATATATATATATATATATATATATATATATATATATATATATATATATATATATATATATATATATATATATATATATATATATATATATATATATATATATACATATATATATATATATATATATATATATATATATATATATATATATATATATATATATATATATATATATATATGTAGATATATATATATATATATATATATATATATATATATATATATATATATATATATATATATATATATACATAATAGCACGCGCATAGTATTTTAAAGGTGCGATATCGGCATATTGATATTCAGTTCTAGTTTTTGCTTGGTTGAAATTTCAACCAAGGGTTAAACGCTCCTCTTTCTCGATCATATTACGCACTTTATTTATAATACGGCAACGAATTCAATTCAAATTCAGCGCTGCTGTGGCCGAATGGATAAGGCGATGGGTTTCAAATTTTCTTTTGTGCCAAATGTAACAAGTTCGAATCTCGTCAGCAAAATATGTTATCTTCGTCTTTCTCCTCATTTGAATTAAAACAAGGAACTGTTAAACGAGGTAATTTAAGTTAATAGCTTTATTTTTAAACCAACGTCGAATTTGCACAGCTCTGTTCAACTCGACCGTGTCATGATGCTATTACACATACATATTGTACGTACAACGTACATGTACCTATTCTCCATACACATACTGTATAATATACGCAGGCGCTTCAGTACGTTGATGACGTGTGTAAGTACATGGTATGTACTTACTGACGCCATTGTGATTTGTTTTGAGACGGCATCGCCTCTTTAAGGTAAACAGAAAGACAAAATCCGCTGTTTGTCTCTCAATGACCTTCTAAGAATATAATTCAGTTATGATATGTTTCATTTTGATGCGCTTGAAAAGACAAGAGCTCAAGAGCAACTCCTCTGTATGTCTGGGATAGAATTTCCATTATTATTCTGTACAACATAAACGTCATCCTTATTGTTCTCTCCAGCGGTATCAATTATGAATATTGTAATCAAATATACTTTTCTTCAAATACCAATTATTCTTTTCATTTAATTGAAGTCGTCTATGACATTTCATTAATCTTTTGTAATACTATTCAAAAAATAAAAAGGAAGAACAGTATTCAATCTTTTAAAGGTATTTTGCCTTAGGTGCTTGAAACTACGTGTACTACATTGCACTACTATTATAATATGTAAATTACTGTTTCATATTTTGAATAATTTAACAGCTGGTTAGTATAAGAAATATTTTTCATTCGTGTTAAGATTAGACAGAAATTGTATGACTCTATTCAATAGTAGCCGTGAGGTTTGTATAATTTTCAATAACAGTTACTTCATATTATTCTGCTCTTGTACATGAAGTAAAATAAATGAATTCGTGGTTAATACTGTCCGCTTATACTTCGTAGTTTTAGCGCGGTCATGGCCATAGAACATTTGCAAAATAGTTCCGTCTACACCTTAATATGTTTAGCAATTTATACTAAATAAACTTTAAACCTAAATTTGCTACATCATTTTTAGCCGAGTGTCTATTACTGAACTGAAGGTCAATTATCACTCTTTCTCAATCTTAGCAGCTGCTTGTGAACAACAAACACATTTGTGAATAGCTGGCATGTACGCCTATACATATTCGTAGTTACCAATTGATATGCCTCTACAACTTTTTGATCTCGTGTAAATGTGTCATTTAAAGTCAAACTTTGCTCAAAAAGTAATCCATCGAAATGAAAAATATTTTTTTAATCTATGGTCCACAATATAATCAATCACCATGGAAGATTTAAAAATATAAGACCCGTTTATCATGTCTATTAACTCCATGCTTTGTCGTAAGCTGTAGCTGATTATGACAGACAAATCAAAGTAGTGTCTCATTGTAGTGAGAAGTCTTTTCACCACTTTGCTTCAATCTGCCAGAGATGTTTTACCAAGCCTACTCGTATGATCATTAATGTTTACTCATCAACGTTTGTATAAATATATGCAAAGCTCAAAAGAATTCACACACTGATCTGTATGACACATTTTGCATACTCATATGACGCGCAAAAATACGCAAACGACTCCATATATCAATGTTAACAACATGAAAATGAAGAATTGTTACGTAGATGTTAATATGAAAAAAGATTGTGGCAGGTTTGAGTTATTAGGCTCTATTTGGCATGCGTTGTGGCATTTTGTCGTATTTTTCGAAGGTCAATTGCTGCCTAGGAAAGAAATCAGAATATTCTAGAACAAAATAATCATCATTCAACTTCCAATATCTTACCGCAAAGTTTTCTGACGAATAAATTGCTTTAATCATACAGTATTATGGATTCATCTTTCTCTTTTGCGTCATAAATATCTTGAATGCTGGTGGTGAAATGTGAAGAGAATGAAATATTTTGCAACATGTGTGTGAAAATTTATCTTTAAAAACTCCAATAAACATTGTGCTTCATACGGTTAAAGGATTAGTTCCATAACCCATTAGTCAGTCAGTGGATTAGTTCAGTGGTTCATCTTATACTAAAAACATTTACAACATAAAAAAACACTATCTATATGTAACTTTTTATACAACTATTTATTAGTTATATAAGAAGTGTTTGCCATTTTTTACTTTTGTGACCTTCAATGACTCAGAGACTGCCCTAAAGCCAAAAAGACAAAGTCATTTTGTCAACGACGATAAAGAACTATAAGATAAGTTAAATGTCAATCACTTCTAACCCCCCTAAAATGTTAAACGCTACAGCGAAAAGTGAAATATCAATTACATCAATTATGTACGCTCTATGCAAGCACAAGAGTACAAATCATTGCAGAGATGCCTAAATAATGCTGAATCAATATCGATGTATCATTTTACTAAAATCCTGTGGGGTTTATCGAGGGAAATGTAATTTAGGGTTTATAACCTTAACCATGTGATGTCACACGCACTCAGCCGGGTACCTCTTGGGTTCCGGAACTAAGTTTTTATGTATTGTCCATTGTACACGAATTACGCTTATTGACAATGTGAAAAGCAGAGAAACACTTCCAGTAATCGAAACAAAATAGAAAATGCAAATATAACCTTTTTAAACGCAAAATAACCAGAAATAAAAGTTTTTCATTTAGGCAATGTTGAGTTTTAAGACGAGAGACCGGTTTTTGTTGTTCGCTCTTTGTTTGTTCACTATTCCTTGACCGGTGATTGGATGATGCATCGTGCGCGGAGGAAGTACATTTACATACTCTATAATTGTGTATAATTAGTATTGTGCATCAACATCAATGGCTTTTAATTGGAGAACAAATTATTGTAAGCTCTGAGAAAATCCTTGGTTTAAAATCTGAAGTATGAATTCTGAACCGAATAGTCTTTAAATTAGACCTATATTAGAAGCACATGTAGTTGTGGCTAATCAAAGCCACCAGATTGTTTTCTCCTGCTTAATCAAAGGTATGATGGAGAATCAGACATGTTGGCCATATTTAAGTTCCATTCAACTAACGTTGGTAGAGATTGCAACACAATAAGTTAACATAAAAAGAATACGTAGGTTTTTTTCATGTGATGTCACAAAATCTTAATAAAATTTGCATAATTCATTATCATAATGCGTGGAAATTCACACTGTTGTAAAATGGTCAACTACTAACTGATTTTGATTAAATATTCCTATTTTGGTTTTTATCATATAATCTCCAAATTAAGCTGAAGTTAGCGCTTCTTTTTCTTATATATTTAAGTATCTCTTTAGAAAAATATATCTTCTGACTTATTTCAATTGCACAACACTCCATCGCAAAAGTCTTGTCATGAAAATGTAATTTTCATTTTGGTTGAATATTTTAGACCCTCTCGTGGACTTTCATGTTCGTTCAACAGGCGTAAGTCTTATGCACTACAATATTTCGTACAGAAAGTAACCAATTTTCATTTCTCTCTTATCCGACAGGTATGTGAGTATTATGTACCCATTGAGACCAAGAATGGACCACAGAACTCTCAGTTTTATCATATCTGCAATCTGGTTGGTATCTATTTTGGTTGCGATCCCAACTGCTGTTTGTACAAAACTCACGGAGTGGTACCAGGACAGTGGAGGTGAAATTATAACTGTCGCAAAATGTATGGAAACACGATGGAAAAACATCATGCTAATGGGAATTTACACGATCATTTTACTAACTGTCGAATTCATTCTTCCGCTGACTATCATGTTATTTGTCTACTTTCGCATCGCCAGGAAATTGTGGTTTCGTCAAGTTCCCGGTGGTCACATGACAGCACAACAGGAAATGGTAGTTGAAGCAACCAAGAGACGTACGATACGCATGCTTATAATCGTTGTGTCATTATTTGCGATTTGCTGGGCACCCTACCACGCTTTTGCGATTTTTCGAGATTTCATACTTCCCTCTCAGCAGGCAAGTACGGAGTTTTTCACAGCCTTCTATTTCGTGGAGGCTTTGGCTATGTCTAACGGCCTCTTTAATACTATCATATACATTGCCATCAATGCAAATTTCCGAATGGCAGCAAAGCAAATGGTTTTACCCAAATCTTTATGGAACAATCCAGCTGATCATGTACACGTGCGGTATCACAAATGTTCACAGAACGTGCGAACTAGCACTAGCAGAAACATGCCAAAGGTACAAAGAAATGGGAGCTTGCGTACATCCACAACGTGTATTGGGAGAGACAAGCCGGAAAGAATATAATGTCTTTTCTTTTTGCAATTCTTTTAACTATTACCCACAGGCAGTGAGCGGTAACGATATATCTTTAACGTGACTCATAACCAAAAAACCAGGTTACATAAATTACTGTCTAAGAGTACTTGATGTTTGGAACAGAATAACACGGATATGTTAATAGAAAATATTTCGAATACATTATACTATAAATGATTGTACTTCTTACTAAATTCCTGCCTTAATTTTTGGCGCAATTTCATCTAAATCTTCAGGCAACCAAACGACATAGGAAAATGCATTTTACCAAAAAATAATAACAGTACATTCTACAATAAAACATGGCATACCGTCTCTACCCTATTTTATTGAAGTGTATCTAAATATCTGGATTGTTGCAAGAATATGTAAGTGATTTTCATTTCCTGGAGGTTTTATACTAGTTTATAACGCAATGTTTTAGAGATTGATCCAGGCCTACACAAATGTACAGAACAGATTCGTGAACAGGTCGTAGTAGAAAAATGTGAAGTTTAGGGAAATAGGCTCCTCCCATTTTTGTTAGTATTTTGTATGTCTGTGACATTTCAAGTTCAGCATGAAGAACAATGTGACACTTTCAGTTTCCAGTTTTCTAAGTTTATTTTCCTTTAACTTTACTGCACAATGGTTTTTCTGCACGGCTCAACATATTGGGCAGTAAATGGATTGCATAATAGATGCGCTTGCTTTAGAGAAGGATTGTTTCGGATGGTGGTCATTATGCTAATGGCGAGCAGAGTGTGGATCTTAATCTTGAAAAATGAGATATCATCTTTCATACACCAAAATATTTGACATGACTTGTCTTTCTCCTTAAATAATTGTTCCAGCAAATCAGAAACACAAGCTGAATGTAGCAAATAATGAGACCACTTAGTCAAACTAACCACGCAACCACGCAATGAGAACTTCATCTATTGCTAATTTGATACTCAACACCAACTTCCACAACAGCCTAGGACCAACAGAAGAACTTGAACAATGGAGCCATGGATAAGGGAAAATTTATTCTGATTACTTGTGGTTTTCAGAATAAAGAAAATAAAGGGGAAATGTCTGACCCGACCTGCTTATATATCACATCAGGTCTTACTGTTTGAAATTCTAAGGAGCATAACAACTAATGAAGAATACGTAACAAAATAATATCATAATATAAAAAAAAACATTATTAATCAACTCATATATATCTCACAACATCCAATAGGCTGAAAAAGACTAGTTGGGTGTGCCATGTGGAATTTCTTCCCTAAAGGTAGCATTGCCGTACGATTTGCGCTTACACACTCTGGCAGTTCATGCGGCAAGTTCCATTTCAGATTATGTACACGTAATTGATCAACATTCTCGTATACAGAATATTTAAGGACGTCACATATGCGGGGGCAGAAGATGTCAGAAATGACAACTTTTTCATCAGCAAGAATAGACAAAATGATATGATTTTTATTTTCGCAAGGTTTAGTCTTCATACCCATTTCGCCAACACGTAGAGGCAAACCAAAAGCGTATTACTCATGCGCTTGTTGTTTATTTACTATTCCTTAATCGGTGATTGGCCAATTGTATACACCGTGCGTGCATGTCGGTGTAAATCCTCTATTTGCTGATGCTACCAATAATGGCTTGGATCTCAAACTTTCACGCTATGTAACAAACAAATAACTAAATAAATGCCATGGAAAAAAAACCTGATTGCTTTGCTTTTCGATATATCTGTATGACATTGTTTAGTTTCGTACGACAATTTTTCCGAAACAAATATTCTGTACTTAATATATTTTTTGAAGGATTCCAACGTATATAAAAAGTATGCTACGGATTGAAATAAAACTTAAAAAGTACTTGTTATATTTAATGTGTTTTTATTCAGATTGTGATTTATTATTATTATTATTATCATCATTATTTTACATTCTACGCGGGTCCTCCTGCTATTAACGCCGCAATAACCAGGCACAGTTTACATAGTTTGCTGAATTATAATGCCGTTTTACTAAAGTGTTCTACAAGAGTCCTAAAGGGAAGATTCCCATGGTTTTTTGTAAACTTTAATTTGAAAGAGCTTATCTCTAGAGCCAATTTGGTACAAAAATCAGGTTGATATCATATTCCGTTCAGGAGATATGGATCTTTAAAGATTTTCCAATTGCATTCTAAAGTTTGTGTACAGTATGATAATTTCGTGTTTGATGATGTCATAGATGCAATTCCATTGCAAATGTTAATGTATTTCTTTGAACGTTAATTGGTTGTTTCTGTATGATTAGAAACAATTTTCTAAAAGTTATTGAAGAAGAGTATATTTGGCAATGTATATAAATACCTAATTCTCATCAATTTATTTTTCTAGCAGGTTTTACTAATAAAGAAGGATGATAGATTTTCATAAAATACATCAACTTTGTGGGAGAATGTCTTGCTGTGATGTCATACAGCCTTTTTCTATTCGTTTATTAGTATTTTTTGTGAAGCTTAAAAAGTGAATATCTCCTGCTAGGAATAACCTATCACAATGATTTGTGCACTAAATTGTTTCTAAAAGTTTTCTCTTTCTTATGAAAGGTTTCGAAAAACATGTGTGAATATTTCTTTTAAAGAACGAAGGAGTTATAGCGGACCGTTTGGAAGAAGTAAACTGGGTGGGAATTGCCTACAAGCCTCAGAGATTTTCAGAATATTGCTTCAGAATTCCGCCCATGTCATCATTCTTTAACATGCATTACTTAATTGTTCATAAACTTTTCAATGCCTTATTATCTTCTGCGCACACAGCGCATGGTATAGATGCATTAACACAATCTACTACCTATTACCAAGGAGGTACCTCCGAGGAGGTATCCTTGCTACTAACTACTTTACTTACATAGTACATTTCTCATTCAGGAATCGTCTACACATACAATTTTCTTTGCATCAGAGGTAATGGTAGCATTTAAAAGTTGGCCTTCATGACTACCAAAGTTGTCACTGGTCAGATGCTTGTGTCTCAAACAGTATTGAAGCTATTCATTTTGTTGAAAAGCATTTTGTGATGTTGAAAGAACAATTAGATGTACACCGCGTAAAATCAAGTTGGTCGGTTGGTTTGACAATGAGTGTAATCACTTAAAGGTGATGGCTTGTCGTGAGCTAAACAGGTTCAGAATGAATAGAAGCATTGAGTCACGCTTAAGGTATATCCAGTTGAGACGTAAATATTCTGATATGATTGATTTGAAAGAGAAAGCAGCCGTTTGATTAACCATAATCGTTTATCTTAGGCAATCAATCATAGATATTCGAAAATATTTTGGCATCTCCTTAAGAGTAAAAATGAACACAGCTTATTATATTTCTATAGATCGTTGGAGGTCACATTTTGCTAAGGTTCTTAAAAAATTATGATGATGTTGATGGAATTAATAGCGTTATGGTTTTGCAAAGTTTTTCTTTGTCTGATGAAGAGACGAGTGTACTTGACAGTGTTAATGGGTGCATACAAAGAGAAGAAGTTGAAGGAACTATTTTGCAAATCTAACTAAAATTTAGTGTTAAAGGTTGTTGTTTTTACAGAGAGATTTAAAACAAATACCATGTGGAATGGAAGATCAGCGCGAATTGGCATTAGCACTGATCTTCTGTTTAAATCTCCCTTAAATTTAACAGTAAATTTTTAGTTACATTAATCAAGAGATATAAGTACAACCACTTACTATACTACTCTGCCTGGAAAAACAGAAAGAAGCTTCTTTTTCTTACTAAACATTGTTTTAGGCCACATTTCCCTGGCAAGTATAAATAATACAATAATCACTTGGTTGATCTTTTGTTAAAATCAGTTTTGAATGTTTTGTTTTTCTCAGTACACCAGCAACTTTATCTCGGGTGTCCGCATCAAGAATAGCATCATTTTCTCGCAAACAATTTTGAAATGAATCTCTGTCTTTACAATAGAATAGACAAGCCCATTTTATTTGCTGTCTGAAATCTTTCAGAACTGAATTGTACTTTTGTGAAAGAATCCAAACACTCTGGTTTGTATGTTGACCGCTAAAAGCCAATTCACTAATCATGCATTTTTCAAGACCCCTTGAGTCGCCTGATTGCTCCCATTCTTGGTATGTGATCGAAATTTCAATCTTTTGTTGCGGAACAATCATCAATGATAAACAAAGTTTCATCTCCCATAAAACATTTTATAAAAAGCTTATATTGTTTCATGTAAAGAAACATTTTTCATATTACAAAGGTACACTTCATCATCCCACCAAATCCATTTTCTGTTTTAATATGCTCGATTCCATTTAATTGTCGGGCAAATTATAACAATATGTTCAAAAAGTGTAAATATCCACCCTCCTCCTGGGAGTTACTAATAAATCTAAAATAAATTATGTTTTAACACAACCTGTTTGTCCACATATTAAGGCTGAATGTGGAAACATTGGAAACAATTCACGAGAAGAATCCATTTTTATTTTAGTAAACAGAATCTAAAAATCTCCATTTTCTATATTCAGTTGCGCATCCATAACAACATAGATGTAACATATTAATTCTTTGCTGTTTCAAAGTTCTCTCAAGTTGAATCGTGATTCCTTCTGAGCCGTTTTCAACTCGACGCCCACTTCCATGCAAACTATTATCATCAGTGCTTCTCATATCTAACCAAGGAACATATTTTGTTGTTAAAAAGTCATGTAATTTAACATTTGATACATTCAGAGCTTTTGCCACATGCATTCCATGTTCGTTGGTCAATATTTGTTTATTTCATCCCAATGTTGGTATCTGTGAAGCCCATGGGCGTAAAGTTGATTTGGTTTACCTTCTATAGTAATTGTTGTTTTCTTAATTTTGGGTTATAATATTTTTCGGTGTCTCTCTTGTAAGCGGCACCACCACCATCATCAGAGGGATTTATAAAGATAAACAGGATACCTTTCATATTCTGGCAGGAGTATTAAGATTGATATTCCAAATAGTATCGCTTTTGTTTAGTGTTGTTTGTCTATGCCAAAGAACGCGTTCATAATATATAACAGTCGGTGATTTATATTGGTTTCTTATCGTTCAGGCTAACTCCGGATTGGTAACCATTTCGTATTCCAAACTAATTCCGCCTATTACCTAGGATGCATTAGTATCTGTGCTCTTTATAATTCTGGAGTAATTACTGAATCTTAATTCATAACTCAATCGATCACTCAAACCCGATTGATAAAATGGCATATGATCTCGAAGCATTTCAAAATGCAAAGAAATACAAAATCTGTTGTCATAAGCTAGAGCAATAGCTTGATCTTTCCCGTCGTTTAAACCTGCATTTTTATCACCAGCATTCACTCTTAGCTTCCCGATATTATCCGCTACAGTCCCATCTTTATTGAGATGATATCTTGATATGACATATTCATCAATTGATCATGAGGTAACCACATATCTTTATAACAATGGAAAATATCTGCGTCATCAAGTGATTAAACTTCGTTATCTTCGAACTTTATAGCAATTTTGTAAAAATGGCTCTTCCTATGTTGTTGACAATGGTTCTATTATTATCATCTTCTGAGATTAACCTTAAAGATTATGTGATATTTTTTTGGTTCCCGCCACTATAATATCATCAGAGCCTAAATTTGGAAACTGCACCGTTAATAGTTGATTCGGATCAATTGTACTTGGATTGTTAGTGATTACAACACTTTGCCTTAAATGTGCCTTTAATGGCCAAAGGATTTTTCATTTTACGCTAAGGATTCAATTTGTGTCCATAAGTTTTAGACATTTTTATTTGTAAAAATATAATATAATATGGCAGAAGGAATCGAATTAGAAGATTTTAATCATTCTACAACTCCGGAGTTAGAAGATTTTGAGGACTACTGTCCAGAGGACACTACCTTTGATAAAGAAAGCGATTTTAGAAGGCTCCTAAATACGTCAAGAGAATATCACGAACAACTTGATATGCAGAGTTCACACGATCTGAGTTTATCAGGACAACATAATGAATTATTCAAAACCAAAGTAGACGCATTTTAAAAGGCTTTTGAAGAAAATTATAAACTGAAACCAACTTTGATTGAATATGGAAAATTTGCATATGATGGTGGAAAACTTTATTTCAACGGTAAAGAACTTACTTATAAAAAAAAGACTCCTCAAAATTGTTATCACTACTTACGTTGAAGGGAAAATACAGTGCTGACTTCAAAAAATGTGTTCTAAATCTTGTCGATTACACACCACCCTCCACCAAGATGAATCCCAAGGTTCGAGAGGAGATTAACAACATAAGCCAACCATTAGTCAACACACAACCAGAAGAAATACCAATGCAAGATTTACCACAAACTGCTCTTAATGTTGAACAGTTAATATAAATCTTAAATGAACTTATAGGTACAAGAGAAGTATCAATTCAAACTGAAGGGCTTCCCCTTCGTGAGCTGCTAGCATTAGAGGAAGCTTTAACTCGGACAAGAGGAGAACTAGTAAATAATCTAGGTAAGTTGACTAGCTTAGATAATGAAATTATTGAAGAGCGTAGAAATCACGCTAAATATGAAAGGACTAAGAATAGAGAGCAACAGAAAGAGATAGGTTACAGAACATAGAAGCTGAGAGAGAAAAGCAAGACTGGAAATTGTTAGCCAAAACAGTCAAATAAATATACGAAGTCAAATAAATTGAATAAAATAAATTATTAACAAAATAACACAAGATGATACCACATTGAGAGAAAAATAACAACGTTATTTAGAGAACAAGGTATCACCATTGTTAGTATTTGATCTGCTATGGCTTTAGCTATAAGCACTATTATCGCATCTATCATTGCTGGCATTCGCGGTGCGCCTACACCCAAACCTAAAGCAGAGCCCAGTCCGGATAAAAATATAAAACAATGGATAAAAGGTAATTTAAAACATCTTTCAGATCTTTTAAAAAAACTAAGAGCAAAAACAAGAGAAGCGCTTCCAGGTACCATGATCAGAGCCGCACAGCATCGAGGTTTATTTAATCTGTTATGCTGTTCTGTTAGATGGCTAGCTGAACATGTCTGGACCCTCCTTACTGGTATAGGGTTCTTAATTTTTATGTATCTACAAAAAGAACTATCTTCTTAGTACACCATAAAGCATACAACTAATTCCAGCGATGTATAGAATTCTGACAAGTAGGGCTGCCTTTTCATTTCATGATTTACTACATCTGTGGGTAAAACTGAGACTGGGGTGTAGGCGGGGCTCCCTAAGGTCGCATAGCTCCCTCGGCTTGCATGGCTCTCTGGGGTCGCATGGCTCCCTTGGCTTGCATGGGTCCCTGGGGTCGCATGGCTTCCTCGGGTCCCTCGGGTCGCTGTTCAGAATTAACAAGTGGGTCAAACCTAAACCAACCACCTTCATTTCTAATAATTCCACTATTTGGATATTATTGTTATAACCTTCGTATTTTCCAATGCGTAAATTTATATCCGAAGGTATAAGGTACAGATCTTTCCCAAGTATGAAATTTAGACTACTTTGTGCATATTGCAAAGAATCTTGATAGCGATCTATGCTGCCTTGTAAATCAACAGGTGAGTTAATACAATCTTCAACAATATTCAAAAATTGTCGTCGCGCATCAGTTCTGGTCCCTTTAGCAAGCATGCTTGTTTTTGTCTGAACTTGAGCTCCTAGTATAGCATAAATATATGTTCGGATAGAATCATTGATCCTTTCTACGCCGATATCTGTAAATCCATCAGGTCCTCCGATGACATGATACATCTCCTCATCCTCATCGTATATTTCTTTACCTTTATCGAAAATAAACCCTTTCCAAGCATTATTTACACTATTACTCTGAGATATATATGCAACGGTATACTTAGATGGATGATTACCAAAATTCATTTCTGTAGCACTCGAATAATCATTCCATTTATCATATGGGTTGTTTAAGCTAGAATTATCATAATCATTGTCAGGCACTGGAATACGCTTGCCACCATCATAATAGTATGCATTTCCCAACCCATTGCTGTGATATCTTCGTGTTGTTTCCACATGGAACGGGGTGAAAATGAAACTGTCCACATATATTTTCACAGGCAGACATATCTATGTTGTTCTCGAAAGCCGACCAATAATTTTGAAATGGAGCAGGACAGCTCATTTCTTTTAATAATCTTCTGACCTGATAATACACGTGAAATCTATAGACAGTTTTAATCATAGGATTTTTATAATTTAGATGTACATAAGATATCCCACAACCCGTTGTCGCCATCCATATAACACAATTTAATTGATTTTGCTAAAAACCCATAGGCTGAATACTCCACAAATTAACAATTTTATCAGATGTAACATGAGGTAACTTGTATTTCTCAAAAATATTTGGAAAACCAGCGCGGAAACTCTTACTATCAGGTATGTATATACCTTGCTGTGTAAAATCTGTTTCGCCGGTTACGGCTCCGCCGACTCCTGGTTTATATACACTACTTACTTTATATCTTGTTGACAAATTACTTCGAAATGCATTTGGTAATGTTGCCATTTATCTTTTTCATATAATATGAAAATACATCATACATTTGAAATATTGATGATCAACAAATAATATTAGAGCAACCTATTATCATTTGGAATTCAAAAGAGGTTTCCATAATCGTAAAATCAGTCATATATTGGGTAGGGTACTACAATGTTCCAAAGGGAGAAAGAATACAAATTAGAAACAATAATATGATTACGGAAATACATTAGAAGCCGGCCTTTATAAGTTTCTGCAGCTGTATGATATAATAACCAGACATGTTCCATGGTTGAAAATTAAAGTAAACAGAAAAACAGGACGAGTAGCCATCGTAATTTCATCTGAGATGTCTAATTCACTTGAATTTTCTGATAATCTTGCAGATTTTTTTAGTATGGATTATGGATGGTTGTCAGATGGAGAACACATTTAAAGGATAAATTTTCAATCAGTTAATGCTATTTACTTGCACTGCGATCAAATTTCTGCAAGTGATAACTATTTCAGTGGAAAACCCTCGAATCTTTTAGAAATTATTCCCGTTGGCGATAAACCTTTTGGGAGTAGTATGCAATTGGTTACTGTGGCAGCGTTCGCTGAGGAAAACTTTGATACCAGGCCCAATCAGTGAATTTAAGTTCAGCATAAAAGATTCCAAAGGACAAGAAATCAACAACCATGGCCTACTGTAATATTAACTTTATAAATAAATATATAAAGAAAATGAGCATCTTTGGTCCAAAATTTGGCAATGACAAATTGGCAGAGCTAGAAACATATGTATATACTGAAATACTTAGTAAGACAAACAGATATTGAGAGATAAGAACAGGAAGAATGCCTAACTCCGAAAATGCTGTAACTAATTCATATGAAGATGATTATATAACTATTGAATGGAATGGAACATATAGGCAACCAAGATTCATGCAGAAACGTGTCTTGGTTAACGGAGGAAGTATTACTACTTTTGGATTTAGAATTAAGGGCACTAATCGTGCAGCCAGTACGGGGCTGGAAATTATGAATTAAATCAATGGTGTTTTTTTAGTGCTGATGGAACAAAATCTAGAGTATTTGACTTTAATAATCCTACGTACTTTGAATGCGATGTATGCGCTAAGAAAACGATTTTTTTTTGTAAATTTATTGGAGGCGCAGAATCTATTTCTTACGGAATTAAAATATATTGAAAAATAAAATATGGAAGAAAAACAAGCTTTGAGGCCGAGTGCCCCTGATTATTCAAACATTTATCCTCAATTGTCAGAAAATCCAGCTAACGTAAACGCATACAGGTTGCAAAAAATTGATAATTTTCAAAAGGAGATTGAAAAGGAAAAATTAGGACGAGAGTCATTACATAAAAAGTATAAAAAGATTATTTACATATTAGACTATACAGAATCTGTTGCAGAAGTGGCAGCCATTGCTACCGGTTCAATTGGAAATCGCCTCTTTATCAGGTGTTGTAACAGCGCCCATATTTATAATTTTGGAAGGTTTGCAGTTAATTGTGGTATCGGAGTAATGGTCACTAAATATTTTTAGCGACAATTAGTAAAGAAAGCTAAAAAGCATAATGAGATTAGAGTTCTAGCCACTTCTAAACTGAATACTTTATCAAGTTATATTTTAGAAGCCTTACAAGATGGTGTTATACGCCAAGAAGAATTCGCATTAATTTTGAGTAAATCTGAACATTTTTCTGCAATGAAGGAAGAGATAAGGCATAACTTGGCTACCAAAAAAGACACTGCTCAATTACTAAAAGCAGAAAAAGAAAAAATTAATTGAAAGAGGTTAAAAAAACAGGAAATTCTACAAAAACTTACAGGTCAAAATTACAAGCTGAGATTGTTATAGAAAAACAAAACAAAGATGAATCCCGCCCTCCATACGTATACTCGGAACAAAAATTATGTTTGTAAAAAGTAAAGAGAATGGATCACAGAACAACAACAAAAATTAATAAACATTTACTATTTACTATAGCAGTGTTGGAATGTGGAAAGGAGATGCCGCAATAAAGAAACTAGCTAAACAAGCAAGACTTACAGATAAAGTCACTAAGGAATATTTAACAAAACAAGCTTTGTGGCAAATTTATAAGGCTCCTCCAAAATATATTCCACGGCCAACGAGTGTGAATAATAACAGCGCAAAACCTAATGACTTGCATGAAGCCGATCTATTATTTTAACACATGATAAAATTGGTAGAAAAACCTACAAATATGCACTTACAGTCGTCGATGTGGTGAGCAGGTACAAGGAAGCTGAACCCTTACTGATAAAACAGCAGTTCAAGTAGCTAATGCTTTTGAGAAAATCTACAAAAGAAGTATGTTGGTCGTTTTAAAAATAATCAAGGTTGACCGGGAAACAATTTATGGCTAGTGTGAACACTTTAATGAAAAACCACAATGTTATTATTCAGAGGGGTGTGAAGTTGGGAATCATAGGGCGCAAGCGATTGTAGAGCAATTTAATAGAACTTTAGCTGAACGGTTATTCTCTCATCAGTATGCTAAGGAAATGAGCCTCAATGTGGGCATTGCGACTCGGGGGAGGTCAACAGAGTTAGTTAAAAGGTTACCTGAAGTTGTAAAAGCATTAAACAACAAAGAAACTAGATTAATTGACTTTAAACCTAAAAATGCAATTAAAATGAAATCAGTGAACCAAAGTCCATCGTTACCTCCTCAGAAAGGGCGTAAAGTCGGTTACAAAGAAGAAATTATCCCAGTTCACAGCCCTAGTAAGATATTTATATGCTCCGGGGAAGCTGAAAACGATACGAAAAAAGAGCCACAGATCCTATTTGGTCTATCAAAACTTACAACATCAGAACATATACTATTAAGGGAAATCAACCTGTACTGTATTATTTAAATTGTCCAGGAAATGGTTGTCCAAAAAGATCATTTGTAAGAGAGGAGTTACAAATTGTGCCCTTTGATACTGAGTTACCTAAGTAACCTACAAGTAACCTATAAGTACCCTACAATTGCAATTGCGCTCTGTGGTTCCCATGTATATAATAAAGATCTTTACAATGGAAATCATTATGCCATTACATACTTTAAGTTCTGTTATTATTATCATTTTCTTCGGCGGGTATACATTGTACGGTTATTACCAGTATAGGAAATTCAAAACTAGACTAGAAAATAAATTCGAAGTTTTGAAGAAAAAAATAAAAAAATATAAACATGGAACAGATGATTGCAATTTTTAAAGAACAGGGTCATCCCTTGATTCACCTGTCGATTCCAACTCATGGGAGCCTCACATTGAGCCGAAACCAACAGGCAGCTTAGAAAAATGTAATGATGTTCATAGAAACGATAAGATGTAGATTAGCCAGCGTGACAGCTGGTGGTGATTTAAAAATATTTTGGTAAACTTTACACTATTGAGGGTGTTGAGAAGCTAAAAATGAGGATATTATTTAATTGTATGCAAGATATGAAGCAAGGTTAGGTCAAGATATAACCAAATCCTTAGGTTCGTGTATAATTTTGCTATATGTCAAGTTCGTGGAACACTTATATTAAGTCGACGATGAAAATGACTTAATCAAGGATTTAAAAGAGGATCCTTTATCACAAATGCTTTGAATTCTATCTTATGTGGTATGTATTATAACTTTGGCACTATTTGGCTCCTGTTACGGCCGCACTTATAACAACAAAACACGTAAAATCAAAAAATAATACATTTAATAAAACAGATGAACAATCCGATGCAGGAAGAGATACAGATCAAATAAGTTCAAAAAGTTACGGAAGCAGATAAGGAAAAGAATCCAAATAGAGTTGCTGCAGGTAAAAAACTTGCCGAATTCAACAGAAAGCAGAAAGAAAACTTGAAACAATATGAATCAAAAGATAATTCGCCACCTACGGGGATCCTCGTGACTCAAGGGAGCCTCGTGACTCAAGGGAGCCTTGTGACTCAAAGGAGCCTTGTAACTCAATAAAGCCTCGTGACTCAAGGAGCCTCGTGACTCAAGGAAGCCTCGTGACTCAAGGGAGCCTCGTGACTTAAGGGAGCCTCGTGACTCAAGGGAGCCGCGTGACTCAAGAGAGTCTCGTGACTCAAGGGAGTCTTGTGACTCAAGGGAACCTCGTGACTCAAGGGAGCCTCGTGACCAAGGGAGCCTCGTGACTCATGGGAGCCATGCGACTCAAGGGAACCATGCGACTTAAGGGAGCCGTCTGCCGACCCCCAACTCGAACAATTGGGCGCCTTATTTTTCACCCACATTTATAGGTTTTGGTGCTGTTATTGTTGCAGGTATTGCCTCCTATAGATGGTACGAATCAAAAACAAAGACAGCCGTGATGCAGGCATTGCTACCCGAGACAACACAAACAAAACCGAAGGAAACCGAAAAGGAGCCACGCGATTCAAGGAAGCTTCAATGCGGGAATTACAACTCAAGGGAGCGAAATCTTTTTGATATAAATTAATTTAAACAGTTTTTTGCATATAGATAAAAATGGATACAACTAATATTGTGAATACCGCATATCATGGCGCTGTTATTAATAGAATAGGTGTAGCGTATAACATTCTTTCCAAAAAGTTGCTGAAAATTAACCTCCGAAACTCGGAAAATTTGATGTTGAAGATGGTATTAAGTTGGCCCTTATAACCGCTTCTGCCTTAATGTTACTGAGGTGGCTTGTTAATCAAGGAATTTTACCGCCAACCATAGTAAATAATAAATAAGTGGAGCTATGCGACTCAAGGGAGCCGGCAGGCGACTCAATGGCTGAAAAATACAATTTCAAAGAAAATTTTATTTTTCATAAAAGACAATGGCAACGGCAAGTTATGATGATAGGAGGTGCAATTATCAATGCACTTGCCTTTACTGGTTCTAATTATATATTTAGCAGTTTACGTTCAAAAAAAGCAGATGAGGAAAGAAGGAGACATGATTTAGCATTAAAACAGTTAAACAAAGCAAGAAATGAATGGAGCAGAAAAAGAACAGAATATCTCGATTACCTAATTGATAGATTGCCAAAAGAAGCTCACGCAAAACAAACTTTTGCTAATATTGATACCGCCTTAAAAGAATATTATATAATGACTGGTAACCAGTTTGATTTTCCACCTCAACTTCAAACAAAGAATGAGCTAAAACTGATTGATTTTTATACTCCGAGTGATGACCAAAAAATTAAAGAAATTATTTTCATTTCATTGGGTTTAGGTATTATTACGTTTGTGATCATGCGCCGCTGAATAGTAGTGTAGTTATTTTGTCTTCTCAAATATAACGTTTCATAGAGACTTTATAAACTTCTACTTTTTGAAGATTATGATTACTTGATTTTATTTGTTTTTGTTTGTTTGTGAATTGTTTTGAATCAAAGATACAATATTTGTACATTTCATGCGTAAGATTTCTATCGACTACGCATTTTTAACTCTTTTGCTTTCTTGAGGTTATCCGTTCCAACAAGAACACTATATATCTTATGATGCCCACATATTCCTGAATAGGTCTGACATTCATTTCATCTTTCATTTTACCGAGTACCTTTTTGTTTTCATTTGAATAGAGCAAATGTTCTGGGCGATAATCACTAGTGTCATATATATTTGGAATGCTGTACTTTTCCAGCGAACTCGGAAGCATATCGCAATAAATATCTTTTATGTAGACATTCATGATAAAGAATCTGTGTCAGTGTATAACAGTTGATAACTGCGAGGCTGACCGATTGGTTAGGGTATATTTTATTGTATGCATCATAATATAACCAATACATATATTCTTTGGAGAGATGAAGTATACTCATTCCCACATAAATACATTTGTTCATAAAGAGCTTTTGTTTGTACATCTCGATTCCGCAAAGATTTTCATTGAATATTTTGATACGAGCAAAGTTGGTTTATTGAATAGCTTGGAAGCTATTTTCTTACCAGCTTCTGTTTTTGTTTCAACGATTTGTATATCTTTCCTATTACGAATGTTTTCCATTGTTTTACCAAACACGGAATTATACATATCCTTGTGTAAGCTTTTTTCAAATTTCTTCTTTGCGATATGACTTTTATATGATTTAATTCTTGCTTGAATTTTAAAATTTATTACTTTTTGATATCTGATTTTCCTCATGGATAATGTATTTTTCGCGTTTCATTAGATGTGGAACTAATTTCTATACGTTAGTACCGAGAATGTTATTTTTCTCTATTATTTTTTTCTGATTATCTGATAACCATTCTTCTTTAACTTTTATCTTTCTGGAGCTAGGGGTAATCATTGAGTTTTTCGTTTTTGGGAACCTCCTCGGAAGGTTCCAGGTCCACTTTAAATATGCACCCATTGTGGAAATCATCACAACTACCTCGTTTATAACATCTATCTAAAAACGTCATCATGTGATAGTTCTACCCACTTTAAATCGCCCACTGGTAATTTGCGGTCGTAACAGTTGGGTATAGACTGTTCACATCACAGTATTGTATATAGTTTGGCTTCTCCACTTTTTAATTTAAATACTTGTTTATTACCTTGCAGTGCTGAGAAGCACATACTGCACTGATACCAACTCGAATTCCTCGTTCAATGAAATGATACATATCTATTTGATCTTCTATGAACAATTCAAGTTCTACTTCCGATGTTTTGAGCAATGAGTCCCATGATAAACTTGCAGCTGTAAAGTAATGAGCAGTATCAAGTTCATCATCTTTCATTGACTGTCCCCTGAAATTTTCAAACACATCTGCTAGAAGATAAACACATGTCTTTAGGTATAGATTGTTATAATCTTTCATAGTTACACGTTGAAATGTTTCCCTTACTTTCTTCGCATGTTTATACTTATCTGGTTTACATTCTTTATTATTCAAACCGTCATAAAATTCTTCGATTGGAGGCAGGTGATGCTCGTTTAATTTTCAAAAGAATCCATATATTTATAAGTGTATACATCTTGGCGGTACAATAAATTTAATTGATCAAAGTCAGCCGATGTTGTAGATTGGTTACGTCACTGATCAAGAAAATGGAACATTTCCTTACCTTTACCATTTTCATACAGGTTTTTCTAAACTGGAGAGTGTCTTTGAATAATACCAGTGCACCATTTGGACAGTAAATTTTAAATCCCAGATATTGTTTGTAGTTGTGAGGAATGCAGGTTACTTTTTCTCCATTTTGTTAAGAAGAAATGATAATGTGAAAATCGTAACCTTTTAGGTTGTGAAAAAATACCGGTATATTTAAATATTCTTTCTCTATACGAAGCTTTCTATCACATATATCATGTGCTGCACCGCGGAACTTGCCAGTAAAGTGATTATGATCTCTCACTTTACGGTGGAGGCTGTCTTGTTCTGATTTACCTCCAAAGAATCTTTTCTTACATCCAACAGCTTGTTGCTTTGTTGGATATTCTTTCATCCTCTAGAGTCATTACTAATTCTTTTTTATTTGCTATTATGTGGTTTCTTATGAGTTGCTGGTAATGATTGTAAAAACTTTGATCCAAAATTTTCCGATTCCTCTTCTGTTGTAGCTGTGAATGATTCCTGATAGAATATCTCACCATTAAACACAACCATATAAGAATAACTACAAACCTTGTGCTCCTGGGTTATTTTAGTTTTGGCACTGGAGCCTCACATTGAGTCACCTGCTGGTTCCGAATCAAGGGGACTCCGTTGAAGAATGCATTCAAAATCTGCAAAAATGACAAATGGTGCTTTTTCCATATTTCTGTAATTTGAAAATTTAAGTATGTTTCCTGGTACACCCGTTTTTGAGATCTATTTGGTTGGGTAACGTTCTTTGTAAGCTGGAGTTGTTATGTTTATACAGCTCTCACGATGATCAACTTGTATTCTTTCAGAAGTGAAATGTTGATTACATAAATCGCAACAATATTTTTGCTGACCAGCTTTAGAAATAGAATAGAATAAAGTATTAAATTTAGTTATGAGATTAGAGTGTCCAGCTCGGGGCGTCGCATGAAAATAATAGACTAATTCGTTTGATACTAGGATCTTGTTTACTGTAATATATGGGATGTATATCATTCAATGATTTCATACTAGTCGGAAAATGATACACATTTACAGCAATGTTATTATCCCGTTCTATCTTTGGAATATCCTTTTGGGGGAAAACTTGGATATCTTTCTTTTGTGTTCATGTTTTTTGTAGTTAGAGATTCTACTTTTATTAATCTCTACCTGATAAAGATGCGCAAGATTTGACCAAAGAAAACATTTATTATCTTTATTTTATATATTTAATGCACATTTTTTATCATACATTTTGGAGTTGGAATAAATTTTGAACCATATATTGGTTTAAATTGTACAACATTTATACATACATATTTTTTATATCAAGAATCATACTGCCAGACTGTTTAAAAATATATTCATATTTTTCCTCAATATCTTTCATAAGTTTAACCATTGTTTCAGAAGTTGATTCTTTAGTAAGCATTTCCACTAGCATTGTTCTGAGATAAAAATCCTTTTTCTGAATTTGTTGATTTCCATTTTCATTTATAATCTTTTTTCTTCTACAATTTGTAATGTAAATTGTGTTTTAAATGCGCCAAATTCATCATATTGTTATGACAGAGCGTTTTCAAATTTTTGCCTATTCTCTCTAAAAAAATCTCAATGGTTTTGGGGAAAACCAATTTGCCCTCTTCGTTATGGACAAATTTACCTATTATTTTTAAATTTCCTTTATAAGAAAAAAATAATTATCTATAATTTTTATTCCTCGATTTAATTTCAACCAAAGTTAGTCTATTGTTAACGGTAGCAGCCTTGGCAGCCTTCACCTCTGTGAATAAAGAACGTTCAAAAATATCTTCGGTGGTCGTGAGGTTTTTTTAATTCTCTTTTTAAGTTTTTATAAAGCTTTTTATTTATCTGTAGTAAGCTTGATTATCTTTCACGCAACTGACTTGATGTTGTTTTCTTGTTTATAAAATCCTGTGTAACATCATTGATAAATTTATCATAAATACTATCAATATTTTAACTCTATTTGATCCAGCCATTTATTTTTTTTATCATTTTTTTTTTTTAGATAATGTTTTGAAATACTGAATTACACCCTCGACCTTTAGACTTGATTGTTTACCGCACACACTATAATGTTGTGAAATAATAACTATGGAGTTTCATTTATATTTGTGAGCTGCTTAAGTTCACTTCGCAACCATTCATTTTGCAAATTTTCTCGATTAATTTACTCTCTTTTTACATGGAATATTTTATCTATTGGGACTAACGTATTTTCTGGATTAATTTACTCTCATGTGTGGAATATTTTATCTATTGTTAGCTTTTATTTTCACCAAAGCCCGTGTAAGGCTTTTATTTCCAACTGTGTATAGGGTAAGCCAGTGGGGAGATGTCAAAGAGGCAAAAACGCTGGCGTGATCATTTTCTCCAGAACCAGTGATAAGGGGCTCAAAAATCCAAATCAATGGTGCGGTTGCTCGAGACACAAAACATGATCTGGTATTTGCAACTGTGTATAGGGTAAGCCAGTGAGAATTTGTCAAAGAGGCAAAAAAAGCTGGCGTGATCATCTCTCCAGAACCAGCGATAAGGCCAAATCAATGGTGGGGTTACCCGAGACACTGATCGGGTATGCTCAGTTTCCAATGACGGGCCTGACATTTCCAATGCGGGGATGCGCCCTAACAGGAGCTAAAGTATAAATGAAAGTCACCAGCACTGATCTAATCCTGATAAAGAGAGTTGAAAAAAGCCGACCTTTAAAAATCGAGTGAACACTATTTACCTGAGTGGGGAGACAGTGCTCTGGTATGCAATTTACTCTCTTTTGACCTAGTATATTTTATCTATTGGGACTAACGTATTTTTTGGAATAATTTACGTTCATGTATGGAGCACACCAAAGTCTGTGTAAGGCTTTTATTGCAACTGCGTATAGGGTAAGCCAGTGGGGAAATGTCAAAGAGGCAAACAAGCTGGCGTGATCATCTTCTATAGACCCAGCAGCGATAAGGGGCTCACAAAACCCAAATCGATGGTGCGTTTGCTCAAGACATAAAACGGTAGAAATGATTTGGTATACCTGCTCAGTTTCCAATGACGGGGATACACCCTAACAGGGGCCAGAGCAAAAATTAAAGCCGCCAGCACTGATATGATTTCTGATAAAGAGAGTGAGAAAGAGACGACCTTAAAAGTCTAGTGAACGTTCTTGACCTGAAAAGTCAGGAAAGGATGGGCAGACAGTTATTTGGCAGTTCCGATACCCAAAAGTAGCCAATAGAAACCTTAAAAATCCAGAAAATAGGCCAAATGACAGGAATTTGGGCCGGGACTTGATGGAAGGGGTTGACTTTGGGGTGTGACTTTGGGGTGTGACTTTGGGGTGTGACTTTGGGGTGTGACTTTGGGGTGTGACTTTGGGGTGTGACTTTGGGGTGGGAATTTGGAGCGGGACTTTGGGGGATGGGACTTGATGGAGGGGTGGGGCTTCGGGCGGGACTTTGGGGCTGAACTTTGGGGTGGGACTTGATGAAAGGGGTGGGACTTTGTGGAAGGGTGAAATTTTGGGGTGGGACTTGGTGGAAGGGGTGGGACTTTGAGGTGGGACTTTGGGCGGGACTTTGGGGTGGGACTTTGGGTGGTGTAGGTATGAGGTAAGGAGTGGGGTAGGGGTGAGGTAGGGGCTCCGTGCGTGCGCGGAATTTGCTGTAAAATAGACTGAAAGCTAACGTGAAAGCTTCGGCACCATATTTGGGGTTCACGGTTAACACGTCCCCCAGCTTTAGGTTGAGCATTTTATCGATTGAAAACTAAAGTTTAAAGCTACGGCACCGTGTTTGGGGTTCACGGATCATACGTGCCCCGCCTTTCATTCGATCTTTGATTTTTTTCGCCTCTGCACACAATAAATGTCAATAATTTGGCTTAAAACAATGTTTAATAAGAAAAGAACTTGAAGTTTCTCTCTGTTTTTCCAGCTAGTTATACTAATCTCCTGAATAATCTACCTGAAATTTGCTATTAAATTTAAGGGAGATGCTGTAAACAGAAGATCAGTGATAATGCCAATTAGCACTGATTTTCTGTTTAAATCTCTCTTAAATTTAACAGTAAATTTTAATTCGATTAATCAGAAGACAGTACAACTAACTTACTATACTACCGATGGTCATTGAAAAAGCTTTCCTTATTCTATTTGAACAAAGATTAAATGACATCGATTTCCAGAATACTTTGGGGATTTCTATAAATAGAAAGATATTTTCTTTAGCTTGACCTTCTTAAAAAAAGTGTATCCCACCTTACTTCATTGTTTATCCTTCTATTGATAAATTAGTTTCGCTGATGTTTTGTAAAAAGTATACTGTTATGAACAATTTAGGTAAATTTATTTTCCTCTCATTTAAGAGACGCCAAGAGTTTCAAGAAATTTCGTGATTGTCTTTATCATTGCTATGAACTCATCTCCTCATGTTTATATATTAACTTGTAAAGTTTTGCATATATTATACTTCTGTTTGTAAAGAGCAATAAGTTTGTGTATAATTTTTGTACTAAGGGCCGGAGACCTGAAGTTTTTGTTGAATGAATACATGAAATGAAATGAATTGATTCTGTTAAAAATCATTCAAATTCATTTCAATACAATCATTTAATTAGTGAAACTAGGTCTTATCCCTTGTCACAAATACAACAAAATACACATCTTAAAAAAAAAAGAGTAGATTGCGAGTATACAATGATACACATGAAATGATATCAATAGAAATGCTATATACAAGCATACGCTTTACGCAAGATACAGGCTTTGATAATAAAATCTGAGATACTTTTACATATTTTATGTCCAACTTGGCACCGTCATGACCGTACAAAAGAATATGTTCAAATTTTGAAGTCAAATATTTGGATTGACTTACTCGTTTTTAGAGTGAATACATGGTATTTTTAAGCAGCTTAAACTTTCTTGGACTACCGTCCATAAACCTTCAAGCTGAGGGAAAGCTCGAGACCGAAATGTATGTTAATATTATGTGATAACTCACCTTGAACAAAATTCCGTTTCTCTGAACTTGCTAAACATCTACCTCTCCTAAAAACAACATTTAAAAAAAAAAATTGATTAACGCATTACACAACAGCCAGCCAGTTGAAGTGATCATATACTAATGTATATGTTTTATACTGAAATTTGTGCAGACAAAATAAGAATTTAAAAAAAAAGTTGAAAATCAA
>JAIGNY010000566.1:632500-647500 GCA_020152595.1 Chiridota heheva
TTCAATGTTTTAAAGGTCTTATTTTAAGGTCTTATTATAATAAATATGCAAATTTTATTGAAATTTTGAGACATAGCAAAGGGAAATCCTATGAATTTTCTTACATTAGGTTATTGTTTGCAATCCTTGAACGAATCCTAAAAGGTAGCGGCTGAATATGAATAGGATATTGGAAATCTTCATCATACCGTAAATCAAAATTTAACGGAAAATAAAGTGTCTGATGATTTCCAGTAATAGATATTTATAACTTAGGACAGCAAATTAAAGAATGAGATTAAAGATTTAGAACAGTTTTTTCTTCCTAAATCACAACTTTGTAAGTATTAAAAATTGTTGAAATTTAGCATTGAAACTTTTTGGATTGGCGACGCCCCCTCCCCCGTGAGAAAATCGATTTATATCGCTGCATTCCGCAAAATGTATCAATGATTAATGACAGTAATCATTTGATCCACAATTATTATATTTGGAATTATGATACTTACAAAGTTAAATTGACGTTATACCTAAATAAATAACGTACACATTGAAAATGTACCCCGATATTGAAGAGAACGACCATTTTAAAGAGTATCTGACAAGTATCATTATCTCTCCAAGTAGAATATTGTATTTCGTTTTCAATAAAATATAACAGATACAACCAGAAAAAACACGTCTTCCACGGAAACTAAGTATTGAATATGATGATACTGACTCAAATGTGTCCTGAAGAAGTAATGACAATTTTAAACAATGTTTACGATAGCTGATCACCCTCGAATAAGAGACGCCACGATTTCTCTGTAAATACACCATAAAGAGAGTGCTCGAAGCCACTAAGCTCGCAAAGCAACTCCAAAAAACGTCAAGTTCCATCTACTCGAAGTGTTGATATATCACATATTCTGTATCTTCAGACTTGTGACTTGTCTGTAACTAGAAAGTTTAACCAGTATCTTCCTGATTCAAAACGTTAAATGAGCACTCGATACGAACAGTGAGGCTGTCAGGGCATTTTCTTCGGCGCAAAAACGGAATTCTTGCGGAACAGTACTTTGTTGATTATGTGAATCCATCGAGTACATAATTACACAATTAAAATTTAACGTGGAAGAAAGAACACCTATAATTTCAGAGTACCCAAACATAGAGGCATTGACCATATGTTATGCCGTTGCGTTTATGAAAGGTATTCGATTACTTTAACTTCAAAGTGATAAATTTCCACATAACCTTTATGCCTTAAAGCCTACCTGCACTGACACCTAAGTGTATCCTAAAACTCAGGAATGACAATTACCAACCCGACTTCCTAATCAGTGTATTGTGTTTCCACTCAAACAATGATTGTCTATCTGTCATTCCCATGCCAAGTAGCCTAAGGTTATTTGTGTGTATGAGAGATTACAGAAAGCTAGTGCTGAATAGACAGGGCACTTTTGTAATTGAAATCACTTATCCGTGTAAGGTATCTTAGTGGGAAAATTTGTTTTCAAACTCGTGATAATATAGCTGTGTACTATATGCCTGAGGTGATGTGTGCATTAACTGTGAATGATTGATGGACCATTTCTTCTATGGAAAGATATTGCTTCATATTAGAATAATTCTTGCCAGCAGCTTTCAAAAATCTTCAAAAAATTTAATGTCATTTTTTTAACTGGGTTCTTAAAAGTTCACTTTCAGTTATCCTTTCTGGCTAAAACGTCGATGGGGGTAAAAATTTTACAAAGTAGAAAATGTGGTTACGAAAATCGTAACCACTGTGTTCTTAGGCGTGCTTACCAGGGAAATTCGAGGGTTTTCTTGCAATGCCAATGTAGTTTATAGGAACATTCAACACTTCAAGACAAATAATAGCATGAAGTCAATATGTTATACTAACATGTAAGTTACGAACGGTCCGCAAGTTTTTTAAACAAGTCTTGTAAACAATGGGGAGGGAAAGGGAGGGACAACCTTACATTTGATTTAGATAGTAGAATAATCATAGATTGCAGTTCAAGTGATTTTGTATCTTATATTTTAGTAAGTATTTACTGCACTTACTAACATTTTACAAACCAAATTCGAATAGAAGGATGATACAATTCTCTCCCCGCTTGTATTAAAATCAGTCTAAATATTCCTTTTAAAAAACATTTGAAAACTTTATTCATATGCCGCAATACTTTTAATTTATGATGTTTATCTCATTTGTTTCTTCACCTATGTAAATTCTAGTTTTACTGTTATGTAGTTTGAACTCACGTTTGTAAGTTTATGCAACTTATTCTATCGCGAAATTGTTGTAGCCGTAGTACTTCTGTGTGAGCTTACTGTAGTACTAGTAGTCAGGTAGTTGCTTTCTACTGCACTATCCGTGCACGTTATCGGTAATTTTGCACTGGCCTGAATATCGCAGACGGCACGTTGAAAAATTATAGTCGCACTGTCAAGTCGTTTAATATGATTTTAAAACAAAAGTTTGTAATCCAACGTTCAAATACTCTCATAAAATGTTATCCACATCCTCAATTAAATGCTATATTCGTACATTAAATTCGACTGTATTACTGATAGCAAACTCAAGATATGCTTGACAAACGAATGCAGTCACGTGACTGGATCCAGCGCAAGATCACAATATCTTCTCCAGAACTTTGTTCCCAAGAACATAAATACAAAGTCAACTAACTTGTAACGATAATTTTGAACACAGAAGTCAGAAGTAATCGAAATCCTGGTCCCTTGACAACAGATAGCTGGAGGTCCCTGGATGACAGTCTTGACAGGTAGCTGGAAGTACCTGGCGGCGCGACCTGACCTGAAATCAATCATCAACTTATACCATTAGTTGTACTTACCAAGTCGTTTGATTTGATTGCAAACTAAATTTTCTTAAAGAAACCTTCGAATAATTCCAAAAGATTTCACCTGGACTCTAAAATTAGTGGTATTATCATATATCAAATTAAACCATAATCGGTAGGTCTAACTCGACTTATGCTTGGCCAAAGGAAACAGTCACGTGACTCGCCCTTTGGCAAGATCACATTATATTCTGGAAAACAGTTGCACTGTTTCCCACAAACATAAATATTCTTAGGTAGATGCTGTCCTTCTTAGATTTCCTCATGACATAGACAGCTTTTGCACTGATAACATCACAAATTTTCTTTAAAAATTAGCCCCAACAATCTAAAAGGTTATAAAGCGGGCAAAATAAACCTGACTCTGTTTTTCTTACAATTTTCATGATTAAAAAAATTCAGTATGACATAACTATGAAGCTCAATAAAAAACAAGTATCTTCGTTGTTGCTTAAGATGTAACTCGATTCACCAATCCATTAAAGATAACTGATGACAAAGTACCTATTATAAGATTGTAGACAATGAGAGGATAAAATGATGAAATGTATTCGGAATAATCCTAGTTACGGGTAATAAAGTACGTTTATCCTTTTTAGCTCGACTATTCGAAGAATAGTAGAGCTATTATACTACCACCGGCATCGACGACGGCGTCGGCGTCGGCGCCCGGTTAAAGTTTTCATAACTTCACTTATTAATGGTGTACATTCATGTGACTTGGCATTGGGGGTAAAGGACACGGGTACTGATCAAATGAGACTGATAGAAGGGTTGTGTGCGCATATTCATTAGCGTATTTGCACAACAATACAAATATTTGTCATGTCAAAGTTTTGGTTAAAGTTTTGGTTAAAGGTTTGGTTAAAGTTTTGTTAAAGTTTTGGTTAAAGTTTTTGGTTAAAGTTTCATAACTTATGAAATCGTGTACATTCATGTGACTTGGCATAGGGAAGATGACATGGTACTGTTTAAATGAGCATGATTAGGGGTTGTGTGTGCATATTAATTAGCTTATTTGCATAAAAATGGAAATATTTGTCAGATTAAAGTTTTGGTTAAAGTTTTTGGTTAACGTTTTCGTAACTTAAGTTATGAACGGTGTACATTCATGTAACTTGGAGTAGGGGTACTGTTCAAGTGAGCATGATTTGGGGTTGTGTGTACATACTAACTAGCTTATTTGCATAACAATGAAAATATTTGTATCTATGATATCTCTTAGGTTAAAGTAGATGTGGGGATTTTGCTTGCACATATGATCATATATGTAAAGAGCATTGTCTACACTTAATGGTGGGGTGAAGTGTGCATATTAGTTAGCTTATTTGCATAACAATAGACTTTCGTACAAAATGTTTAACATTTATGAGCGCATAACGTAAGTTATGAATGTTGTACATTCATGTAACTTGGCACAGGGGTAGAGGAAATGGGTACTGCTCAAATAAGCATGATTGGGGGTTGTGTGTGCATACTAATTAGCTTAATTACATAACAATACAATAATTTGTATCTATGATATGTCTTAAAGTAAAGCGGGATTAGGAATTTTGTTTACACAAATGATCATATATGTGAAGAGCTTTGTCCACACTCACTGGTGAGGTGTAATGTGCATATTAATTAGGGTATTTGCATAACAATACACTTTCGTACAAATTAGGTTGAGATAATATCTTGGTTCAGTGGTAGAGGGCATTAGCACTGTTCAGTTGAGCATGATTCGGGGATTGTGTGTGTATATTAATTAGCTTATTTGCATAGCGAGTATTTCTATCTGTGGTAGCTTTTGAATTATAGTGAGTATGGTAATTTTGCTTAAACAAATGAACATACAGTATATGGGAAGAGCATGTTCACACTTAATGGTGAGGTATAGAGTGCATATTAATTAGGTTATTTGCATAAAAATAGACTTTGCTGCAAAATGTTTCACCCGAGATCAAAAATATATGACAGACGAGACTTACAAACTTCGCATTTCTAGTTTTGTTATGATATTGACATTCCTGACATGTATAGGAATCAAATGTTTGTCTTGCCATGAATAAAGAAGCCAATAAAAGTTTCCTCGCTTCTGTAGAATTTTAAATTAGGGGTTTGGAATATATAAATAATAAGTGGAATGTGGGGTACAAGATGACCGAATGATAAAGTAGCTGGAGGAATTAGGATGAGGGTGTAATTTCATGTGGGACAGGGTGGAATTGTATGTAGGGTGGGGTGGGGTGGGATGTTGGCCAGGATGCGTTGGCATGTTAGGCAGGGTGAGTTGGCATGTAGAACAGGGTGGGTTGGCATATGGAACAAGGTTGGTCGACATGTGGGACAGGGTGGAATGGCATGTGGTTGGGTGTCATCTGGATTTCAGTTGTGATGGCATATGGTGGTGAAATGACATACAGTATCTGGTTTTCAGGTGTAAGTGCATGGAGTATAGGCTTGCGATGGCATTTGGGACAGGTTGGGATGGAATGCGGTACAGTCTGGAATATGCATTATTAGCAGTGAGGGGATTTGTATTGTTTCCAATGTCTAGTTTGTCATACGTTAAGCAATATTGTTTCGCATAATTTTGCTTTAATGTTAATTGTACATTTTTTATGTTGCCTGACTTTGCTTGACACACATATTTTCTTAAATTGGAAGTTGTATTACAATCCAGGGTGTAGTTCTGGGAATGTGTAGGGGCTGGGGGAGGGTACAGGTTGGAAAGGGGATTGAATGGCATTCTTTCATTGACATTGGCAAATTAGGGCCTCTCTTTTCTTAGTTGTTTAATTGGTACAACTAAAAGAGGTGTTATAGTTATACAGACTGTTAGCTTTTACATGTTTTCTGAGTTACTGCATGGGTGAGGTAACCTTCAGCTTTTTTCTTGTCTTAAAAGATCTGGGAAAACTCAAAGATACTTTTAAGTTTGTAGTAAAATGTTGTGAAAATTAACAAAGAAAATATAAGTGCATCTTTCAAAGCTCAGGTAATTTGAAATCATCTGCCCCTGCTACCCTATTTCTGTATATACTACCCTCAATAAGCACATTCTTTATACTAGCTTTGAATAGTCGAGCATACTGTCCTTCTGACAGTTCTTATTTATTATTTCTGGAGTTAACTTTCATTATTAACACACAAATTTACAAAAATATTCTCGTGTAGAATCATTTGAAACAAATTTATAAAATTTTCAATTTTTTAAAGAATGTTCAGTTATTTCAAAAACAGAATAAACTGTATTATAAATGTGCCGCTATACCAGGTTTTACAATGTATCCAACCGTTGGTATCAATAAGATGTTAAGATATTAAAAGTGCTTATAAAACAATACATATCAGATGTAAATCTGAAACATACAAGCAGTCATTTAAATGTACATTAGCTAAATGGCTTAAAATGTGGTGCAACTTGAAATGGACCATTTAAGAAGAGTTGCTTTAAATCATGACAGAAGTAGTCTAAACTATACAACAATCCAATTCCACCAGGAATAGATTTTTCCATCTTCAACGAGTGGAGGTTTAATGAACAAATAATTACATGAAGATTCTTAGCTCTCCAGCCAGTTATACATTACAAATTTAGCATGAATTAGAATGATATATGAAGTATACAGAAGTATACATAAAGCAATGAACACAATAAACAGTCTTGTAAAATAAAATAAAACAATAAAAACATGTAAGATATGGCATACAATATAGAATGTTAAATATAAAATGTAAATAAAATGTTTCATTTAAAAACAAAACATTAATACAAATAAAAACAAATAAAATAGAAATAGATAATAAAGAAGAATTTCAAAAGGAGGTCAAAATTTCCTAAAACTTTTGATATAAGGGATAAATAGAGGCATAAAGTTAATACAGTCAAATATTTGTTTGTTTAAAAAATTGGTTGAGTGTTCGTGCTTCTTCAATGTGTACGAAAGAGACAATGTAAGAAACAAAGTTGTGAAACAAGTATATAAAAATCCGAATCTCAAAGTTCTGTGATAGACAAAAATGGGGAAAAAACATTTGCATATTTGTGTCCTCAAAGTAAAAAAAAAAACTGTAGAATGGCAATCTGAAATAAATAACGTAAATTGGTTGATTAATCTTAATTACTGCTCTCATTGTTTAAATAGATTTAAAAGTGATCAAGTTAATGAGAAATTCTGTTAAGAGTTACGGCGATCACGGACCCTAATGTTGCTCCTACACGTCCATTAAATTGTAAGTAAACTGATGTAATAAAATATCGAAATAACACTAAATGGCTTAAAATGTGGTGCAACTTGAAATGGAATATTTGAGAAGAGTTGCTCTAAATCATGACAGAAGTAGTGTAAACTATACAACAATTTAATTCCACCAGAAATAGATTTGTCCATCTTCAACGAGTGGAGGTTTAATGAACAAATAATCACATGAAGATTCTTAGCTCTCCAGCCAGTTATACATCACAAATTTAGCATGAATTAGAAAGATATGAGACGTATACATAAAGCAATGAACACAATAAACAGTCTTGTAAAATAAAATAAAACAATAAAAAACATGTAAGATATGGTATACAATATAGAATGTTAAATATAAAATGTAAAATTAATGTTTCATTTAAAAACAAAACATTAATACAAATAAAAACAAATAAGATAAAGGTAAAATAGAAATAAATAATAAAAAAAGAATTTCAAAAAGGAGGTCAGAATTTCCTAAAAGTTTTAATATAAAGGGATAAATAGAGGCATAAAGTTAAAACAGTCAAATATTTGTTTGTTTAAAAAATTGGTTGAGTGTTCATGCTTCTTCAATGTGCACGAGAGAGACAATGTAAGAAACAAAGTCGTGAAACAAGTATATAAAAATCCGGATCTCAAAGTTATGTGATAGACAAAAATGGGAAATAAAACATGTGCATATTTGTGTCCCTAAAGTAAAAAAAAAAAACTGTAGAATGACAATTTGAAATAAATAATGTAAATTGGTTAATTAATCTTAATTACTGCTCTCATTGTTTAGATAGATTTAAAAGTGATCAAGTTAATGGGAAATTCTGTTAAGTGTTACGGCCATCACGGACCCTAATGTTGCTCTACACGTCCATTGAATTGTAAGTAAACTGATGTAATTTTTTTACTCTTTTTGATAAGAGCATCTTTGTTGCAGGGTTCCAGAACGAAGCATGGACGTTATACTGTACATATACATCAGTACATAATATTTGTATCTACAAAAACATATGACGATATATGTTATTGAAATATTTGTGAAAAACAGGTTATTGTGCGGGCACGGACACAATACTGTAACTAGTCAGAATTCTTCCTGGTTAATCTACCTGTCTACAGATCAAATCGAGTCACGAATTCTAAGTCATGAGTTATACGCGAGTGTCCAACTAATGTTTCATTTTGAAACAAAACATGTAGTGTTGTATTTTATTTCAGTCGTTACAGAAGACAGAACTTCAGGATGTTACAAAGCTCCCAAGCCAAGGCGAATCCATGCTAGAGTATGTTGCCTAATCTGTTAGAAAATTCCAAATTACAAGAACACGTTTGAAGCCCCATTAATTTCTAGTAGCAAAAATCAATCAGTTCATTAAGTTTCAAATTATTGCCCATAAATTACAAGTAATTGTGAATGTCATGTCTAGTGTTTTCCTTCTTTGGCAAAAGTTTTAAATGATCTCTCCACTTACTTCTGTTTAGAGCTAAGCGCATAAACTTATTGTTACTTAGGCTGTTGTTGGTTGCCCAGTTGTTTAAGCTTTGAACATATTTGTCTCGCTGCTTTCCTCTGCTTCTTTTGCCCTCTATTTTCACACAAACTGCAAGCTGTATAAACCCACCCTCCCGATAAACATGCCTAAAAAATTCCATCTGTCTCCTTCTTATGCCATTGCGTAGGGACCTGTCCATGCCTGAAGCTATCAGGACATCATCATTTGTTTTCCTTTCTGTCCAAAATATTTTCAACATTCTCCTAATGAACTACATTTCCGTAGCTTATAATCTTTTCTTGATGTCACTGGTAATTGTCCAGCATTCACAGCCATAGAGAAGAGTAGACCATACATATGCCTTCAAGACACGGACTTTCGTGTCCATTCCAATATTTCTATTCTTCAGAATTGGATTCATTTTTGTAAACATGTTTTTGGCAATTGCAATGCGTTTTCTAACTTTGTTAATGCACCGATTATCTGATGTTATTGTGTAGCCCAAGTGCTAAAATAAACGCTAGATATCCTACAACATAGGGGAATATCTATCTATATCTGTGGTTAGCAGCGCGTAGAATCATGGGAGAGTGGAAAGAATGCGCATGCCGGAAACAAGTCTATCTTTAATATTTGTGTTCTTCAAAAACAATTTTAAAACAAAAACAGTGAAAATTTAAGAAACGTATCCCTAAACCCAAATCTAACATTAATTAAATAATAACTTCTGTTCTCCAACAAATCTTACTTTTTGTTGTTTTTGAATGAAACAAAGTGAATATGACACAAATTAATCAAGGTACACTTATTTGCGGCATCCGCATTTTCCCCATTTTTCCCACACCGACCGATTTGCCTCTGGGTAATCGCTGTAAAATCTACACCACAAGCTGCCGTGGTTCGGTGCATAAAGATTTTTTTCAAAGATCTACAATATTGTCGGAACAAAAAATGATGAGAACACTTAGGGAAGTTGCAACATCAAGTTCAGAGGAAATACTAGAATAACAACTTTTAAAAGTAAAATATATTATTTACTCATTATTTGTATTCTGTTTAAACTTTTAAACTTAAAACATGTGGTGATTAGGTAAGTGATGATGTCCAATGTTTGTAACTCATTTTCAAACTTGAGAATGTTGGAGAAGCCTGTATTTATTTCATATAACGGTTATATTAAGTGCAAGATGACTTGAAACTTTTTTTATTAATCGCTTGGAATCCACATCAAGTCCTTACATTCGATCCCAATATAAATGCGCCATTACTTGTAACCAAGCACTGAGTATAAATCTTGGATAATTACAAATCTCCTCAGAAGCTTTCTATATCTAAAATAAACCTTTACCTACTCATTATGTTTTCTTCAAATTGATAGATTAATTCGTCAACTATTCGAATATCAATTATTACTGCACATGAGTAGTAGTTTTTATTTTGATACCCTTAAACTGTAATGATAAGTAAACATGGATGGATGGGTGAGTTGGAAGAATTCAGTCGAATGCATTGCCATATAAAGTTTTATATTTGAATAAATACTGAATTATGTGGTGTGAACATTCATCAGCTGGTAAATAAGAATGCTTTTTGCACTTTTTAATTCACAGAGATTTTTATAAATCTATTTTACAGTTCTTGTCTCCAAATTTTCCAACGAGTAAAGAAACGTAAACTCCATGAAATATATTTCTGCCTTTTCAACCTACAAAATTGATATGCCAAGTAACTAAGTGAAGAGATCTTCAAATTTTCGAGTTGTTTAGACAGTTTTCAACTTCCGCTGAACCACTTAATGAAAATATGTTATTCTGTAGCCTATTCAAAGAGCAAAATAGTCGTTTAACGGTCACATCAATATTTGCTATAGATATCTCCCAGTCTGGGCTACTATTTCAGTTTATGTTAAATCGCGCATCAATTCAAAGTTCTTCTGTTAACATTCAAATGTGTCCACAACCTTGCTCCCACTTACTTACAGGATATTAGCCACATGTACACCCCGACTCGCCGTCTACGATCTACTTCTAAGTTATCGCTCGTACCTCCTTCTGTTTCTACAAAGTCATGTGGTCTTCCTTCGTTTCAATCTTCAGCTGCTTTTCTCTGGAACAATCTACCAATACATACCCAAGGGGCTGAAACTGTAACTAGCTTTAAATCATTCTTAAATACACATCTTTTCTCACTTCTATAAGTTGTTTCCCTCTCCCCCTCCCTCCCCCTCTTTCATTTTATTTATTTATTTATTTATTTTTATTTTTCCAGCGCAATGAGACTTTAGTGTGTGTTGCGCTTGATAAGAACTGTATATTATTATTATTATTATTATTATTATTATTATTATTATTATTATTATTATTATTATTATTATTTTTATTATTATTATTATTATTATTATTATTATTATTATTATTATTATTATTATTATTATTATTATTATTATTATTATTATTATTATTATTATTATTATTATTATTATTATTATTATTATTATTATTATTATTATTATTATTATTATTATTATTATTATTATTATTATTATTATTATTATTATTATTATTATTATTATTATTATTATTATTATTATTATTATTATTATTATTATTATTATTATTATTATTATTATTATTATTATTATTATTATTATTATTATTATTATTATTATTATTATTATTATTATTATTATTATTATTATTATCATTATTATTATTATTATTATTATGGTACTCCCAGATACGTGGTGCCTGTAGTCTTAATCTTTAAATAAATTTCCGTCTCAATAAATGTTAAACTCTTAGTTGGTTCCAGGTTTGGTTAAGTGTCAGACACCCTAAATACAAAATGAGGTAAATTCTTATCAAGAAATTAGATTACGGGACAATTGATGTACAGAAAACAGCACCTGTATCCCGCTTACATTACAATGTTTTGCTTGTTTTCCTAGCCTTAGAATTAATATAACTCAAGGATCATGATATAATTTGCATTCATTAACATTTCCTGCTAGGCGTCAAAGGGCGGTGTAGGTTCTGTTATCAAAACGACTAAAACGTTTTGTCACAGTCAGCTGCTCGTTACCTAAGAATAGTTGCAGACGATTAAAAACAGCAGATCACAAAATGCAAAGGGGGATATTGGGCCCTTTCCTGCAAGTTGCAAATATCTAAAAACTTGAAAGCTTGATAACCATTTTGTCTTCAACTTAAAGCAACATTGACAAAGAATTGTTGACGAACTTTGAAGGTGACTTACAGTTCGGAAAAATTAAAAAATTTGGCTCACGACTTGCAGAAAATCAGAATTCAGAAACATGATTCGGGGAAATCAGAAAGTTTAACGTCATTCAATTTTCTCTTCAGAAAAAAGAATAGTTTTGACATTATCCAGGTGGTAGTCGTTCAGTTTGATAAACATAGCAAGTTACTTAGTAACAGAGATGACTCGGGAGTCCATATAACCGCACACCAAACAACAACCATCAGTTATAAGGGACATTTTTGAAGGAAATAAATTCGGAAATTTTGATAATTGATTTGACTTTGGTTTTTCTTAGAAAGCTGGATTATGGATAATTATATTGCATACTATTGCCCTATTGTAAGCGTAATTGTATCCCACAACCAGACTTGTATACGGCACTACATTTTTTAATTGTACGAATATTGTCTTTATTACAAAAACGAATTCCATTGCATGACAAATTGCGTAAGACGTGACAGTAGATCTAAGTACGTACTATTTGGTCATATTTCACAATGTTCTTTAAATACAAACCGTTCAAGTCCAAACCTTCAATAAACTTGATAATGTCCGTCATAAAGAAGTATATAAACGGTATACATTCTGGATATATAGTATGCTATAGTCAAAAGCATGTATGTCCATGTCATTCATACTACCATATGTCTCTACAACAATAGCTGATGTTTGTTTTTGCACGCGCTTGCAAATTATTCAGATTTTCTTTCATTTCGGGAATAAAAAATGACTGTTTTATGACAGGTAATATTTCCGAATTGACGTGTTGATCTCTGTGACTGATTATTCAACTGCACACTTACATGATTAGATTCACCCGGATGTCAGCTACGAAGTACTAAATTGGAAAAAGAAAACCAATGAGTTTAGTTTGTAACTTTAATTTTGATAGAAATCTAACATAAGATTTATTTTTTCATGACCTATTTAAAATACATTGGTTATTTTGAGGTACTGTGAAAAGCAGAAATAAAATGAAGGAATCGAACAATCGGGTCATGATGTTAGAAATGCTTATAGTCGTGGCGATCTGTTACTTGTTTGAAAATATTAGTTTATACTAATGTTTAGAACTTTAAAAAAAAAACGGAAAAAATATTATTTGATACGCACGATCACCTAGGTCACGTGTAAGGACTTAAGGATTATTTAACATTAAAAGTGGCAGAACCCATGCATAATGTTCATGCATCTTTGAAGTACATTTAAGTTCATATAGCCTTTAATGTTCCGTAGAAATAAAAGTGCATGTTTCTTCCATTTGTAAGCTGTGAGTGCTTTCTTAAAGTTTATTGATTTAATTATTCATTTTCTTGTAGATATACGGTATTCATGCTAATAGCGCTAATCTAGAAATAAAACTAAAAAGAAACCAGGATTCAGCTGGTGACGTGCTAAGCGATTGAATCTTTCAGCATTGAAGGAATACGAGTTGTCTACAAATGTATGTGTATGGCATAGCATAGCATAGCAAGGTTTAACGTCCCGAAACCATCCAGTGCTGGACATTATATCAAGACGGCCACGGCTTTTGATAACCAGTTGTGAACTCACTGGTTGCAGACCCACTGGGATACGAACATGGGACGTGCCGGTGAGAGAAAAAGGACTGACCACACACCACGGAGGTATGTATGATAAGAACGAGCAGAGAGAAACCTTAAAAGAGACATAAAGTCTGACATAATCCTTACTTTATATGGTAGCATTGAAAATAGCAAATTTTGTGAACAGTTTCACAACTCATAATCTTTTTTTTAAATTATTAAATACATTCATTCTACCAATATGTGAGCTGCCATTTATATCTTAAAACATGCAGACGATGATGCCATCAACACATTAGGATGTATGATTGGTATGTATTTCTTTATAATTATCTCGAGTTTTCTAGCTTATGAAAAATTGTTTTCCTTGTATTGGCAAAGGACATTTTTGTAGTTACATGATATTATCAAAACCAGCTATTAAAAGCTCTTGTCACAACATTTTAAAACAATTTCTTTTCAACAAGGTATAAAGAAAACATTATATTCCATGCTGTGTTGGGTAAATAAAGTCATGTTTGACAAGATTTTGATATGGAATTGAGCAAAATGGCAGCCGCCATGTATCGACTTCAAACATAAATAACTTGAAATAGGAATAAGATTTTGACTTGCTGTTTTGGTAGTTGGTATATATTTAATATTTTTTCATATGAAATAAGGATTGTATCAAACTTTTTTAATGTTTGGATCACTAAGAATTTTTTACAAATAAAAGCCATTATTAAAATATATATATATTTTGTTCTATAAACGGTTTGAAATCTCATGTTCTTTATGATTATGGCGTCCTCTCGTACAGTTCATCAGCCCAATGAGACCTTTATCAGCCATAACTTGAAAACAAAATATGCTATTTTAAAAAACAATTGGAGTTTTCTACGTAAGAAATTTATGCTAGTTTTAACTTTAACAGTTTAATTCAGATTTAAACTTGAAATCCTTTTGTCGCCCAGAGACGTGTCAGGTCAATTACCACAAACACAGAGATCAATGGTCTGATGGTGGAGCTAAGGAGGAGTCCACGAACACAGAGATCAATGGTCTGATGGTGGAGCTAAGGAGGAGTCCACGAACACAAAGATCAATGGTCTGATGGTGTAGCTAAGGAGGAGTGAAATTTTCTTTAAGCACATCCTCATCATCCTCACATTACAGTAGGTTTTATCTATATACATTATATTATATTGTATTGTATTGTGTTGTGTTGTACTGTACTGTACTATGCTGTACTGTACTGTACTGTACTATGTTATTTTATATTATATTATATCATATCATATTATATTATATCATATCATATCATATTATATTATATTATATTATATTATATTATATTATATTATATTATATTATATTATATTATATTATATTATATTATATTATATTTTATTATAGTATAGTATAGCATAGCATATTGTATTGTATTGTATTATATTATATTATATGATATTATATTGTATTGTATTGTATTGTATTGTATTGTATTGCATCGCATCGCATCGCATCGCATCGCATCGCATCGCATCGCATCGCATCGCATCGCATCGCATCGCATCATATCATATCATATCATATCATATCATATCATATCATATCATATTATATTATATTATATTATATTATATTATATTAGATTATA
>JAIGNY010000566.1:650000-710000 GCA_020152595.1 Chiridota heheva
GAAATCCATTTTGAAAATAGAAGCTGTTTGTTATGGTTTATGGTTTACCATAAAGTACTCATAACACCTGAAAAACTTGTCTGTTTTACTGTTTGGTCGAAATAACACTAAATCATGGATAAAATGTATTTTGATTGCACAAAGGATCCCTTTACGTGTATGCTTATGCTCCCTTGGTAGAAATCGTTGCACTTCGTGTCTTCAATTACAGTTTTCCTTCTTCGTAATTTATCTCAATTTTATCGAATCTGAAACCTTATAACCATCTGATAGGCTATTGTTAAGGTATGATGATTGTGCCGCCTTCTTTTTTAGATATAATTGGAAGCTATTTTAAACATTTCGACAGTCCAAGTATGAAACAAATGTTGAACTGTTCAACCTGTATATTGAATGCAAACTGTTATGCAAAGTGTCAACATTATCGACTGATACTTAATTAAAGATTAGCAAAAATCTGACCGTCAAGCGTGCCTATTTTCCTCTTTCACAATCTCCGACAAATACATTATCATATCAGATTCATTACACAATTTTTCAGAAATTAATCATCATCCTTATTGTATTTTTCATTGCGTGTCATTCTTTATTTGATATTCACGGGATTTACAGCAAATTATTAGGAATTACGTCAGTTGGAAGAATATTTTACGCACTCCTTACTATGTATGCTAAAGATATCAACTCGGTAACACCTTTGTATATATCAAGGTTATAATGTCACCTTTTTCTGAAAGATATAATATATTATCAAAATTGAACATCAAGATCATTTTACGTTCCATTTCATGACGTTATTTCCACCTTGTTATTTCACTCTGAGCTACTTTGAACTGGCTTAGATCAGATTTGACTAAAAGTACTAATGCCACTGCTTATGTGAAATAGCAGCCTTATTTAATTCGCTTTTGAGTAATGGCGGATCTAGGGAGGTGATTTATTTATGATGTACTAAGTTAAAGGGTTACCCACTTTCTTTATATAGATTAAGATCATGCTTAAAATCTAACCGTTGAAGAGCTAAAGTTAAGTATAACATTTTTCAAATTAAAATTTTATAGGGAGTATGATCAAGTTTCATAAGTTCTTATTTAGAATACAGATTACGGTTGCGCCACATTAGGTGATTGATGAATGCATTGTCAGTCCGGTCCACGCTCCCGATCGAGAGATCTCCTGATCAGGAGATCGAGACATGCGCAGTGACCGTAAATTATACTGTTCAAAATTACAGCCGTTAATTTTATTTTGCTTTTCAAATTCTGTTATTCTAAAGTTGTATACTTTGAAAATGATATTGAAATTGTTATTTCTGAAACTTTCTATGCATAATTTGAGCCTTTGCTGGTTACTAAAAGTTTTAAATCTGCTCTTCAAAAACTATTGCAATGAATTTTTAAAGATTATTGAAAGTCAAATTTTCGTTGGTGAAAATGGAGAAAATAATTTTATCAAAATTTGAATATTTCGCAAAATGTGACAGTCTCTAAAAAAAACTGTAATTGAAATTCCTGTGTTTTGGTTAATCGAAAAATTGAATCTGCTTCTTGTTTCTAAAGAGAGATTTGTATCTTCCAAATGCAAATTAACTAGCAAATAACCTTTTGTTGCATTGATACTAACGTTAACTGATACTGTACCATTTGTGCAGATCATCATATATGCGAGTCCTAAAAATAATTGAAATTGTCTATATTTCTGACGTTCCCTTGGCATACTAAAAAGTATTTAAACTTGTGAATTTTAATTTTGTCTCTGAAGGTCACATTAGATTGAAAAAATTTATACTTGACATTTTAAAAGTCATTGCCACGATCTTCAAATGTCAAATTCTATTAAAAGATGAATACATTAATGAACTGTTTGTTTTGTTTTATTTCCTTGATAAACAGTATAAATCCCTACAGCCTGCAATGTACAATGCCAAGTTATACCGGGCAACTTTACAGAGTTTATAGCTACTGACAGTTTCAGTAATTCGTATTTTAAGTATTGTAAATATTGATTTGATCTCATTGAAATGTTTGATATCTTTGAATTCTTTCTTTCTTTGCCCTTAAGGGAAGGAAAGTCCTATCTAAAGCATTTAGGAACTGTTTTCATTTCCATTATAGGATTAGATTTGTGGCCAAGCAAGTCCATCTCATATAAAAACAGATTTTCAAAGTAAGAAACTAGTGTTAAAAGCGTTCAAAAATCTTATTTAGTTAAAGAGATATTCAATTTCTGTAAAATTTGCAAAAAACGATTTAAATTAGATTACTTGTGACGTGAAATCCTCACACTCTTTAAAGGTGAATTTGTTCCTGAGATTGTGTGGCTTTAAAGCCTATGAATATGCCAGGAGTATAAGAAACAATTAAATAACCATCTGAAGAAAGTTTGAATGAAGCAATTTCTATAGTTGTTTTATAGGAACAAATTTAATTAACAATTAATTTTCTTTAAACTTATAGATACATTAACATTTTGAAGAAGTGAAGCTGAGGACGCCCGCCAAACTTCTACATTATACTTTCCACACTAGTCATTTCTACACAAAAGAACTTCATCACCTAAACGGAATAAGATAGCAGTAGTTTCTTCTTCTTAAGTAGTGTTTTCACCTTTTTGCTTCTTATTATTTTATTAACTATTCCTTTAAATAGCTTCTAATCACGTTAATAAGAAAATATTCCTTCATTCAGATGCCAGTATATATTACCCCTCTCATATTGAATAACTTTAGGAACAAAATGTTAAAGAGTACAGCTGTAGTGATTGCATTCAAATGTAGGGGCGGTGGCCTCTCTGGCAGAAATTCTCAAAAAAAGAATAAATTTAACACTATTGTGGTCTAATGCTAAGCGATGATTGGCTGAACAAGGTAATCAATCAAAGTTTGCACTTAAAAGTTCACAACAGTTTATTGTTAAACTGACGTTTTATATTGTTTGTTTGAAAATAACCAGGGTTCTGCCAATTTGTTTTACGCATGTAGCATTTGTGGAGGTAACCAGACTATCGGTAACGTTACTAATAGTGTGCATGATATTTTCTGTATATACGTTCCTGGTCTTCGTATACATTGTGAATATTCTGTTGTTTAAGATAAGTTGACAATGTTTCAGGCAAATCTGTCGTATGGCAGAAATAAGTGTAACCAGGTTGGCTTCAGATGTCAAACACATTATATATGCATCAGCTTAACCCAACAAACACTAAACCATGACTGAAACTTTTGTGTTTTTTCTAAGCATAGAATTGTCCATTTTTCGAACTTTTCTCCTCTCTTGGACCAAATTTAATGACTTACTGGGGAATACTATACCTCATCCACTTATTTTCATTCTGACGGAAGGGAGGTGGAAAAATACTGTTTAATAACTTCGGGAGCTTTTCACCTTTTGCATAGAGAATAATTAGTTTTCGATTTTTGCATGAATTTTACGTGGCTCATCACATTAGAATCCAAGAAGAACAGATTACATCATAAATGTTATAAAGATTCTTATGCTTTACTAAAATATATGTGAATAAACATATACTTCAACAGAACGATGTGAAAATATTCATCCATTGAAATGATAAAATAGCATGCCACTGTTTCCTACACCCTGTATGTATATCTGCTTGACGAATTTGCAATCTACAGTCCGGCAGCATCATGCCTATTATGAGGAACATTTATAACAAACGAGAATATTGAAGTCATGCAATGATATTGTTAGATGTTGCAATAAATTTTCATAGTTCCTAATTTATGTACTTGGAATATTAAAAGTTATTGTGTTGAAAAACATTTAAATTTTCGAAATGGCTGCTTCGCGCCAAGAAGCCTAGCTCTATTGTTTATTATTTCTGATATTTCGAAAAAGGCGTGGTGGGAGTAGAAAAGTTATAGCTATGACAATAATGAAGGTAGTTTTATGAGTTTTAAGTTTCCCAAGCAAAAATATTTTTCCCAGACGTATTTTGAATTTGAAATTTGTAACATTGCATAAGGTTTTAAGGTAAGGATAGCAAAGGATCATGGCAAATATCACAAAATGGCGGCTTCCATGTAGCAAAATGTTACCATTTATAGAAACATTTATGTTCCCATTAATGCTACCAGACTGATCTATGGTTTGAAGTAAAAGCATAAGTTCTTGTTCGTATAATGTTCCAAATAATATACCCGTGCATCTATTGACCTTGACTAAAATCTGCAATCAAGAAACCCAAATTAACTTCCAATTTTCATGCTCAGAATTCCTACAAAGAAATCTTTTAGCTGTGTAGATGATCAATTGGTTTCCAATTACTATATTCAAGTGTAAAAGAACTGACGCAATCGAGCAGTGTAAACCATTATTTTATATTCGTAATTCTTCGGCAAAAACTAAAAAAATTGTTTTGGGGAAACGTAAAAAAAAATCATAGTTTATTAGTTTGTAAGAAATTTGATTCTTCTCAGACGACTTTAAATCATATTTTTGCAATTAATGTATTAATGCGCATCATGATTGCTGTTTTTAGTAATCAGGTCGTTCTTTTTTTCCTCACAAAATCATTCGTGCTCAATCGTACACTAAGGGCGCTGACAAATGAAAAATAAACGCTGCAGTAATATTATGATTTTGATTTATCTTGTAAGATATATGGTTTTAGAGGATCCGTTACTTTATAATTGTTATATAGGAACCTATGCAACAGATGAATAAAAGTATTGTTTTCCTTTGGCCATTCCTAGATGAATAAAACAGTGTAACTCGTGAGTCATGATTTTTATTTTAGATTCCAGTTTCTTCCTTTTCTCATATAATCTTTCGTTCTTTGCTTTCATAAAAATCGTTCATCAATATTTTACCAAAAAATCTTCTTACCCAAAATTCAAGTGTATCAATCAAAGCTTTATGTAGGTACAAAATAATAAACATAAATAAAGGCTAAGCAGCAAGAGGTGGAGATATACATGTATACGAACAAACTTGTAATACGAACAAACCGTTTGTGGCGATTATTGCATAAACGCTACTTTATAGAGGTATAGCTCTTCAACTTTTTAATTTGTTTGCGTCTTTAAGTCTGAAAAAAGTATTCGTCAGACAAACCGATAATGTGTGCATCAATCGAAGTTATATTGATAGGCACAAGATAGCAAACGTATAGCTTACTGCTTAAAAACAAAATCGAAAATCGAAAAACTCGCAAAAAAATACGGGGATAACTGTATCAGCGTGCCCAAAACTTTAATTTATTGAATAAGATCAAACTTCAAAACGCTTGGACTAAATTTGATTTGTATTAGAGGAATACAAATCCATTAACGTAAATGAAAGGTTTGAAATCTGTTTCAATTTACTGTATTCAAAGTGTTAAAGATGCAATAGTACACAATATACTGATAAAAGAGTTTCTATTGTCAAAATGGATTTATATTGTCAAAATGGACTTACATTATCATTATACTCATGTTTCAAACTTAATTTATCTGAATCATTAGGCTCATTAAGCCGGTGCTTATCCCCGGTTTCCATGGCGCAAGCAGATGAGAGTACATCTGGGCGGGACACCAGTCCATCGCAGATTAACTCTCCAGCAGTGTTGGTACTCATTTTACAGCTGAGTGGACTGAAGCAAGTAGAGTAAAGTGTCTTGCTCGAGGACACGACGGGAATCGAACTCGGCACCTCTCGAATACGAGCATGACTCCTTAACCACTGAGCCACAGCACCTCCTTTTTTGGTACTTCAAAAAAACTCTGTACCAGAATAGCTAACAAAATGTTTTGTTTGCTTTTCTGGTACAGAGTTTATTAAGTACCAAAAAAGAAGCATAATGGTAATGTGAAGGTTTTATTCCAGTCCATTTTGACAATACAAATCCATTTTAAAAATAGAAGCTCTTATAAGAGACAGCTGTATTTCACGTTGGTGGTTTCGATATTTTTAAACAATGTAAGTGCAGCACGTTATGATTGTTACAGTTTGCTTTCCAGTAGTTCTTCCTTTTCCTCGTAAATAACCTTTCCAGGTTACACCTTAGGCCACGCTCACCATAGCAACGCAGTCACTAGGTGGGATAACCAAACCTCATATCCGCAATCATGCGTGAATTCATTTACATTTCATTGGATTTAGAAGTTCATGTGGCCTTCCGCAAGTTTTGATCCATTTTTATGGCACTTCTCCAGACCTTTCCAGTTTTAAAGAAAATTAATAAACAAAACTATGTTTACCAACCTTTCTGGATAACGGAAATCGGATTTACAAAGCCCGTAGTGGGCCCGTAAGCGCAATTTTTGTTCACCATATGTCCGTCACTCAGCCTGTGTGTGCAGAAATTTGCACACACAAGCTGCTTATATGCATTGACAACATGAGCGTGCGCCGCTAGCTGGGTGTACTGTACCAGTACCGCGTAGGATGTTTCCCACTTAGTTACGCAAATTTTGTTGCTAGGCAAATTTGTGAGGTGATTGGTTAAAACAAGCTGTCAGTCAATAAACCTAGAGATGTTAATTTCGGTCTCTGATTCACGTTGACTTTGAATCTGTGCAAAATTGGGCTTCTTACCTAAACTGAAAGAGTATAGATCAAAGTTACTCGTAGGCACAATATAGCAATATTAGAGCAGCATAGGGCAATACATACTCGTAAGCAAGAGTTAGAAAAATACGGGCGAAAATGTAAAACTCACAACAAATTTAGGAGGATTACTGTTACATAAAGTGATTTCATTTTACGGAGATACAACTTCAAAACCATAATTTGAACTATTCTTTAATCTTAATTGCTCAATGTTTAATAATCCAATTAATGACATTGTTACCACCATATTTATTTTCCATGACTATGCTATGAGGCGGAGAAGCTAAAAGATCGTAAAGAGCCGCTTTGGAATTTGTTATGAGTACATGTTGAAAGTATGTTAGTCTTGTACCCAAGCTTGTTATCGGACGTGCTGAAAATGAAACTTTCAGCTTTCAAGAAGTGCTGTGGATGTTTTTACGGACAGATGCATGAATGTTGGAATTAGGCGTGCTGAAAATGAAATTTCAGCCTTCAAGAAGTGCTGTGGATATTTTTACGGACAGATGCATGAATGTTGGAATTAGGCGTGCTGAAAATTAAAATTTAGCCTTCAAGAAGTGCTGTGGATTTTTTACCGACAGATCGATGAATGTTGGAATTATGCGTGCTGAAAAGTAAATTTTTAGCCTTCAAGAAGTGCTGCATATTTTTACGGACAGAAGTACGAATGTCTGTGGAACCAAGATACTTATTAAACGTGCTAAAAATGATGTAATCACCCAGAAATTTCTGACTGATATGATAAAAAGCGTACAAGCTATCCACATTTCAAATTCAAACAGAGATCAAGTTTACCACAGCATTGAAGAAACCCATACTTATATTACTCCCAGAGAGAGAAGAAAATATTACTCATATACCTTACATAAACTCTTGTTCAGGTCAAGTACATATACTTATAAAAGCAGTACAACATATCCCCAGCGGCGTGATTCCTCTTATATGATCGAGTCCCCATTACCTATTGTTTTCTTCATAATAATGGGTTTCACTTACTATGAAATGAATTTACATTTACATCAATGTCACCACTCTACGTCAAAACATAAATATTTTACACAGAAAACGGCATGGAGATATTAGGCATATTTTTCACACTTCAATTTTTTGTCATGAAACACATATCAAATAATTTGAGATTCGACACTTGTGGTTCGGAACTGTTGAAAATTTCTTAAGGCTGGCAACACACAATATGTTTGAAAAGGCACTTGGCGTGGAGGGTAAGTTTACAATTTCATACTCGGTGAATGTTAATGGGACTCACATATTCGCCTTTTAGGTCACTGTTATCATAGAGTTGGTAAAAATATAATGCAATGCTAATGCCAGACAGCTTCAAATCAAACAAAAATTCGAAGGTCAGGGTTCAACACCCCGCCCCTCTCTCTTGAATGTCTTAAAAGAAATGTGGTACCCCAATATTGAAACGTATCCGTATATGGCGTCCTTAGCTACCTTGTTTGAAATTTATTTAAATTTTTGGAAGAAAATTAACACTTCCCGGTACCAAATTCATTTACAAACACTTATCAAGTTTTTTCAATTTTCTACGTATTGATTCAAATATGTCTTTCAGTTATGCCATCCGTGGAACAGCTCTTCGTGTTCTTACGTAAATCCATTCTTTGTAATCTTTTGAAATTTTGAAGGAGTGTAAGAGTATGTGCAAATCTGACTTAGAACTTCTAAAAATGTATCAGGCCCTCAATCTATTTTGATATAAAGTGTCATCTATGCCTGTTTTGAAGCGCAAAATTGATAAGTTTACATGAGAGTCTTGAACATGCCTTTACATTAATACTTCAAAACGTTTGCATGAATTAGAAATTGTTGGAGTTTACTTATGCACAATTCAGAAATAATATTCTTGTTACAACTGTTCCACTCGTTTTTGGTTCCAATCCTATTCAGCTATTAGTATCAGGAACCTATGCTGTCGTCTGCACAGTGTATGTATGTGTGTGTGTGTACGATATCTCCTGAACAGTAAATCTATGCCATGTCATATTTGGCACATAGTTGCATCATGACCCATTAATCGTCCCTCTTGTTTTAAGTATTGATATCGTGCATATTAATGAGTGGGCGGAGAAATTAAAAAATCTTCAAATGCTCATATTTGATAAACAAATATCTGTTTTGCACCTTTTTTTTAGCATATAAAAGATGTTAGGGTTGGTGTAGATGCCCAGCATATAAAAATGTTTAAAATCACTTATATGAATTGTGGGCAGGACATAATATAGTTTTACTGAAAACAGCTTGTAAACACGATATCTCGTGAACCATACATCAGTGGCATGTCAAATTTGGCACATTGATTAATTATGACTCAAAGATCATACATATTAGGCCTAATGAGTGGGTGGGGCTTAGTGGGAAAATCTTGAACTTTTTCAAATCTGTACAAGTGCATACGAGTTTTGCTTCGTATGTGGCATGCTTATGTCGTTAGATAATGTACATATGCTTATGTTGTTAAAATGTCATATTTTATCAAATCTAAAATTAGAAAATACATCTCTTGACTCCAACCACAACCTTTAAATTTCTTTCAAATCAAACTCTTTTATACTGTTGTGAATTACTACCGTTTCATAAACCTCAGTAAGTTCCTTTGATTATTGTCAGTAATAGGCTAGCATTATTGTTATCCCAGGACAAAAACTATAGATGAAATATAATAGACGGTGGCAAGGCTGCCACCTTTGAATTGCATTTGAAGTGCATTCCTTTTCGATGCTGAACAATCGAAACAGTTACAAAAGATGTTTCACGGGTTGGTCATTATTAGAGAATTTGTATGATTATCTAAAAGCTTATAAGAAACAAATTCTTTGGTATAGTGGTCATATCATGACATTGCCAAATTAGCTTCCCTGGTTCAATTTCCCGCGGATCTTCATCCAATAGTTCTTTATACGTGGGTTATCTCTATATAACCTTGACTGTTGATGACTGGATGTAAAATACTCAATATATCTATCTACATTTAACAATTTAATGTACAAACTTGTCAGTTTAAAATATAAATATTTATAGTGTATTAGCACCTACCAATCAAACATTCATTCCCACAACTAGGCGAGGGAGGGAATTAACATCAAAATCATTCACACAACTGGGGCTCAAAGTAGGGCCAAACTCTTTTCTGTGAGAGGGGGTATGACCAGTGTTGACATAAGTGAGAGGCTTAGAGAAATAGCACCGCTTTTATTACAATTGCCCCTTAAATGAATTATGAAGAGGTTTTTTTTTAATGCTTGAAATTAAATCCCCAAGGCAACTTGAAAAGACTCCCACGCAGCTTTGAATTAAGCCCTGCACCCCCGCTATATTTCCTGACTCCACCCATATTACTCGAGTGCAATAATTATTCATTGCATGTTCAATACGCTCGATGCCTTCCACCAGTCAAATTATATAATATTCAAACTTGTCCATGCAGTTACAAATTCTTGAAGTTACAGATACATGTCTCTATTATGTAATTCTTTCAATGATGCATATGATTCATTCATGGGTTGATTATCATTAGCAGATAATCTATGGCTGGAAAATGTTATTTAGCTTAAGCAATTAAGAAACCTCAGTGATTTAGTAATCATAGCGTCAGCTTGACAATCTAGCATCCCTGGTGCAATTCCTGGTGGGTTTCCAAAATTGATAACATCTCCGAACATTTTTTTTTTGTTTCAACATCATTTTTTGAGTTTACCCCTCCCCTACACCCACACACGCACTTTAAGGTGATATTCTAAAAGCTCAGAATATTCTTTGACCCAATGAATTCCCCCTCCCCCTTGAGTTATGCCCTCCCCGATCAAGTTATTTCTCCAGCCCAATTCATGGATGAAGCTTGAGAGCATGCGTATGTAGAGATGTCAAGAGTTTATGAAGCTATTTGGATGAGGATAAAATGCCCCTCTCCCTTTCAATAAAAAATAGGACTTTTTAATTCATGATGGATACAAAACTTCTCCTTTTTTTCCATGATGCATGCTGACTTGAAATTCAAATGGAGTCTTACTGGGAGTTCTAACCGATTAATGAAAGGAAATTAAGCAGATCTCAATATCCTCAGATATTAAGTATAATGTAAGGAGTGACACTAAATAGGATTCCATAAAACGACATTATCATCCCACCTGCACTACAACAGCTTCTAAAAAAAAAAAGCATCGGAACCACAAAACTTTTTGGTTTCTGGTTTACGTACGTATAGCTTTGCCAACAATTTGATTTGTAATCAAACTTTTCAATGCGCTTGAATTGAAAAGCTTTGATAAGTAATGTTGCGAACGCTAGTTTCAACTTTACTTTATTTTGCACCTAATGGCAAATTTATCAGACACAGACAGAAACTTTCACTTGGTCATCTTTTGAAGTCCCCTTTTGGCCTATTCCTCTCCCCTGGCTCTGTGAAACGAATATTTGGTACCTGTGTGATTCTTGGGAAACATTTCATTACTACTTATATATAAATGCGATGCCTTTTTTTTCCTTGAAAAAAGTATTGGCACTCAAAGGGAATCTAAGAAGAGACTAACTACTGTTATATGCGACCTTTTACCGATATTCCAAAGTGGCGCAGTTCGAGAAAAATATACGATGATATCATAATTATTTATGCTGACCTGCTGATGCAATTTTCTTGATTTGGAAAATTATGATACTATTTTCTAAAATGAAATATTAATCAGAGGATTACACCCTGCTACGCCTATTTCTAAATATAGAACGTATTCAATCTGTCAATGCCTGTGTAAGAGACTGTTTCCAAAAAAAATCGTCAAGGTGTTATCAACTTATATTTAAGTGCTTTATTCTTTTATATCGAGAATTATCGTACTTGCCTTTATGCATTTAGTGTGTGAATATTTATTATTAAACTTAACTTGACTTTTCGTTGACTGCTGCTTGAGACAGATATTATCATTAAAAATCTCTGTCTTAAAACTGTCTGCCGATATTTCATAAAAAAGTGGATCTTACAGCTGTCAGGCCTATAAATTGTTTTAATGAGCCCATAACTTCTATTAACTTGAAACTTTAAGAAAAATTATCGTATTGATGATTATTATTTTCGTCGCGGAACTGGATCATTTATATTCTTAGAATACTAAGGACCAAATACCAACCGTTACGCAAAGACCATCATAGACCAGCAAAGACCATCATAGTATCAGGTTAGGATATCTAAGTAGGTTAGTTTTAAGAGTATTGTTTTTGTATATTATCTAGAAGAAAGACTGTCTTGAAGTTGAAGTTTGAATACATTCTTTTGAGTCATCTTCATCTTGCCTTCATGCTAGTGTGTACATTGTGCCGTAGAAATTAGCAAGGCTTTACAAGCTTACTAAATCTTTCAGGCACGCTTATTTTTGCAAATTACATATATTATTCACAACAGATCGATTAACTTCATGCCCCCATAGCCCACAGACGACGTGAGGGGAAGGGTTACTTAAATATTCATATTAACCAGAAAATTACTATATCGTTGCGTGGTATGTAAGCTTTCGTTTTTTAGGGGACCCCTTAACATACGCCCTCACTTTTCGGTCATTTAATTCCCATTCTATCCAATCCAGACCCCATCATTTACCCCGTTTTAAAATGTTAGATGTTATATACAACGGACCACGGAGGGATCGGTTTTCACACTCAAAAGTGGGAGAAATACAAATTCATCAACTTGCACAGAAAGCTTCCTGTGCCTGTGGCATTTGTCATCATAATGTGATCGATGTGATCTTGAATTGTATGCGTGCAGGTGCGTGTGTTACTTGGATGCCGTCGTGTTCATAATTCATTTTGGCCTTCGTGAATTTGTAAATCAGGGAAGTGCCGTTTACCTGCTTAAATTTTCATCCGCCAACCTATTTTATTCTAGCGAACTAATATTTGTAATTCCCGAACAAACTTTGCCGATGGTAAATGTTTCTTTGTATTCATTTTAGTAAAGAGTTCTAGTACTTTGAGTTGTGAGCTTTAGAATACTTTTCCGTTGCGAAGAGATTTCCTGAATTCACGAAGCGATTAATAGCTTAAAGAATCGAATTTAGCTTCACAACGGTCGAAACACTTATTAAACACGACAATCATGAGTCTGGAGGCCCCCTTATATACTATATATATGGAACCTTGCTGGATAACTCATTAAGCACGCAGGGGTTTAATCAAGGAATTTGGCATCCCCATCGGTGCTCTGGGCAGTTGGAAATAAGTTAATCTACTTAACACTTCTAGTTAAGTTACAGATGTGAAGAAGATTATCTTTTCTTTCGTCCTTTTAATGCCGTTGGTCTGGTCGTTTTAGTGTGACCTTTTGGTCGTGTTTGGCAAATAAGTGGCTTCAAAATTTATTTCAACACACAGAGATAACACGATGCGCTGCTCAGAGGAATTTCGACTTCAGATCAATACAGAATGATTCTGAAACAATGATCTAAAGAGCCACCACCGAGACCGCCAACCTCAGCTAGATTGTTAAACAATCTATTGAAAATTATTAAACTGTAAAAACTGCAAACACACCAATAAGCTTTGTTTATAAATCCTTTATCATTGTCAGCCTAATAGACCTTATGCATTGATGCCACAATCTGCATAGTTACCACAACAGCGCCATCCCTATAAGGACAAGCTAGATCTATATACAGTGTATGTTTATGTACGCATTACTAAAGCTAAGCGCACACGCGTTTCGATTTCAGGTGCGCAATACGCGGACAACCGATATTTAAACCCATCGTCGAACAACTCTTGGAGACGGCAATGGTTGACCTCTTTCAAAAGTTGGAGATTTTGTTTTTGTCGTGTTGTTTTGCTTTTTAAATCCAAGTTGGGCTTTTAAAAACCAAGTTTGGCTTTCAAAAGGCCAGTTGGTTTTTTAAAGCCAAATTCGGCTTATAAAGCCAAGCTGTTTTTTTAAGCCAAGTTTGGCTTTTTAAAGCCAAGTTTGGCTTTTTAAAGCCAAGTTTGGCTTTTTAAAGCCAAGTTTGGCTTTTTAAAGCCGCGACGACGACGACGACGAGTGAACACACAATTACAATGACGGGGTCGTCGCCTGCGTATTCGGTTATGATAGTAACAATGCTATCACGAAACAGGTACGACGTACGGACAGACATAACATCGACAACCAAGTCAATGTCCACGGCCTTTGATAACCAGTTGTGGTACACTGGCGTGTCTATCCAACCCAGGTTTGAACCCAGGGCCTCGTGGTCTGTAGACAGGTATGATGACCGCTACACCACAGTAGGTAGATAAAGCTAAATTTGACTTCCTACCGTGGTATTTGTTGCTCGACGTGACATTTGAGATAAAGTCGCCTCCTTGATGTCGTAAACATCAATGATATACCCCGTAAGAAAAGAGTAGAATCACGCACTAATGCAACAACCGCTTTTTGACATATTGACATTTTTTGTTACAATGACATATTTTATCACAATGACATATTTTGTCACAATGACATCTTTTGCAACAATGACATCTTTTGTCGCAATAACATCTTTGTTACAATGACATCTTTTGTCACAATGACATCTTTTGTAACAATGACATATTTTGTCACAATGACATCCTTTGTAACAATGACATCTTTTGTCACAATGATATCTTTTGTAACAATGACATCCTTTGTAACAATGACATCTTTTGCCACAATGACAACTTTCGTAACAATGACATATTTTGTCACAATAACATCTTTTGCAACAATGACATCTTTGTTACAATGACATCTTTTGTCACAATGACATCTTTTGTAACAATGACATATTTTGTCACAATGACATCCTTTGTAACAATGACATATTTTGTCACAATGACATCCTTTGTCACAATGACATCTTTTGTAACAATGACATCTTTTGTAACAATGACATCCTTTGTAACAATGACACTTTTGCCACAATGACAACTTTCGTAACAATGACATCTTTTGTCACAATGATATCTTTTGTCACAACGACATCTTTTGTCACAATTACATCTTTTGTAACAATAACATATTTTGCCACAATGACATCGTTTGTCACAATAACATCTTTTGTCACAATGACATCTTTTGTCACATTAACACCTTTAATCGCAGCGATATGGGCGATGTTGACGAAAAAAGTGGTAAGCTGTGACAAAAGTGATCTTTGTGGCAAAAGTGATAAGCTGTGACAAAAGTAATATTTGTGGCAAAATTTGTAAGCTGTGACAAAAGTGATCTTTGTGACAAAAGTGGTAAGCTGTGACAAAAGTAATCTTTGTGATAAAAGTAGTAAGCTGTGACAAAAGCAATCTTTGTGGCAAAAGTGATAAGCTGTGACAAAAGTGATCTTTGTGACAAAAGTGATAAGCTGTAACAAAAGTGATCTTTGTGATAAAAGTGTTAAGCTGTAACAAAAGTGATCTTTGTCACAAAAGTGGTGAGTTGTGACAAAAGTGATCTTTGTGACAAAAGTGGTAAGCTGTAACAAAAGTGATCTTTGTGATGAAAGTGTTAAGCTGTGATAAAAGTGATCGTTGTGACAAAAGTGGTTGCTACACACATATGTAACCTAGGAAATCAACAAAAACTATCTTTCATTCGTTTTGCTAAATGCCCGCTTATGGCCGAATCGATCATGTTAAATTTTATTCAGCTTCGATTATTCCTACCGTCACCTTTAATGAAAACATGAAGCCGGTTGCGTCAATATACTTATTTGTTCTTTCTTCTACTACTTAAAGTTTATGGGAAGGATGTAATATGGAATATATTAGACCTTCTGTACTTATTCTATTGTAAACTTCGCGGTCCTCCCAACACAGGAATGTGCTTTTTCTTAACAACAATTTTAGGTCTCAATGGGCCCACAGCTCCATACAGTCCTGGGTGCCCTAAAATCATGCATATTTTACAAATGTACCGGCTGACTATAGTGGGCACAGTAATTTCATTTGGCCCACCACTTTTTTTCTTCAAAAATGCAATTATAGGCTGACTGGTGGCCACCTCTCTTTCCAAAATTGAAGTTTAGACCACTAGTCGGATAACCTACATCATCTTTATTAGCAATTTAAATATGATTTTGGGGAACTTACTTCCAATGGGTACCTTTATCAATTTGTGTTATTAAAAAGTAAACATGGACAGTCTGTCTCTCCTAGATTCTCCCCAACCTAATGTCACCGTTTTTGCTTCAGGAATTGCCTGAACACCAATGCCATATATATATATATATATATATATATATATATATATATATATATATATATATATATATATATATATATATATATATATATATATATATATATATATATATATATATATATATATATATATATATATATATATATATATATATATATATATATATATATATATATATATATATATATATATATATATATATATATATATATATATATATATATATATATATATATATATATATATATATATATATATATATATATATATATATATATATATATATATGTATGTATGTATATATATATATATATATATATATATATATATATATATATATATATATATATATATATATATATATATATATATATATATATATATATATATATATATATATATATATATATATATATATATATATATATATATATATATATATATATATATATATATATATATATATATATATATATATATATATATATATATATTTCAGCCAGTAGGCCTACCTATTAATATGAACCATAAACCCACTGTATTTAGGCCATCCAAAATAAAAGAAAGCATCACTGAGTAATAGTCAATTACATATGAGGACTTCAAGGTAGATATCAAATTGATTGAATGTTCATTTTATTATATACGAATAAATTTCAAGTCTTTATCTGGTTATGCATGTGATTTACAGTATATCAAATCTAGATGTGGATTTGTTTTGGAATTTTTCTCTGGGATTTGTATATACTTTTTGGTAGGTTGGACCTTATGGGTGTTTTCTCAACTAAATTAAGGCCACTGAATTAAGGTTCTTTTTGCAATATTCTGAATGATATAAGATCGTACCTGTATAGGATGGCTATAATTATGGCTGCATTATTTGCCCCTCATTTAACTTATAAAAGCCTAATTTGACTTAAGCATTGTTTATTTCATGATACCCACTCATTTTTTGACTACTGTTAAGTCTATCTCATTAAGATATATTTATTTACCTATTACTGTAGGCTTATTAGCCCACTGTATTCTTGTTAACTCTAAATATTAGGATTGTCTACTGACCTTTGTAAGTTCTAAAATACATGTAATTAGAGCCTTTTGTATCTGACAAGCAGTATTGAAATGCTCAGATAACTTTTTATTGACCGGACAACATTTGGGATGCAATGAAATGTAATTAATGTTCTGTTTAAGTCAAGTTTAGGCCAAATCAGTATGCCTATGATATACACATATTGGCAATGGGTGTGGCAAAGGTCATTCTTGTTAGGAATAAGACCAGTAGTTGTGCCAACTACATTGGCAACAACTTTGCCAATTTCCTGCCAGGATTGAGAATTGTGATCACATTTTATCCATAAAACTAAAAACAAAATAGTGATTGCCTATATATCATATATGATGAAAATACTTTTAGTATTACTTGGAGTAAACATAAAGAGGAATGGCAATCCAAATTTGCCATGGAATTTTTGCCGACATCAATGCATCTACCCAAATTCAAAGTTTGTATAAGAATAACATAAGAATCAGACTCATTTCGAGCGCAGGGAAGTCAACAATTGTGAAGGGTTTAAATTGTTCGTCACGATTTGAAATAATGGCATATAAATTATCTTTTCACGGTGCACTTTAAAATTCATCGTGCGGTTTTCGAGAAATTTGAAGAAAAGTGATGAATTCTTATTATGTGTTGAAGTAAGGCAGTCGCGCTTTAACAAGGTTTTCTGAAATTATGAGAAATAACTTGAAGATTTGTTAAAATTATTTAGCAATAAATGCGTGGAAGTAACGAGGTTGTTTTACTTTCGCGAAATTTAACATAAACAAAGCAAACTTTGTTACAAACCTTCAATGAAACGACCGATAAGCGTCTATGACTGAAACTTTACAATAAAAATGGCGGCTTCTATATATCACTGTCAGCTCAGTGCGCATGCTTGAGTGTCCCGATCGGGGGACTTATTGAGTCCCCCGAACGGCAGTACGAACCGGACTGTAGAGTATAACATCCAAGATAAAGCTGTTCTTCCTTGACAAATGACAAATCATTTAGAAATATGTATATGTATGTTTGGCAAGATTATATGGTAATTCTTTGTTCTGCCACGGTTTTTGCGACAAAGGGGGAGAGGGTTTCATCTTCTCCAGGTTCTCGAAGTGCACATACGCAAAATGCGTATACCAGCTAACAAGCTGATGACCTCTTCTTGCACTTAATCAGAGTGTCGCAATGGCTTTTTTTCCAATGTAGTTTGGAAAGATAAGTCTTTTTGAGTTTTGTTCCCAAAAGCGCCACCAAAAGCATAGCGCAAATGGGTATACCAGTTAACTTTCAAATCAATGGTACAGTACTTTGTGTTATCTATTGCGTTATCTATTTTGTTTGCTAAGATTTTGGCGGCAGTTCAGTCAGATTGAAAACCAGCATATAACACCATATATGAAATGGAATTGCAGAAAAGACAAAACTAAAATCAATGGAATAGTTAACATAGCATAACAGTCCAATGGCATGCACCAAGAAAGCTGGGGACAATGCCAAGGAAATTCCCAACCGTTCCCAATAGTGTAAGTGTTTTATTTTGCAACCACCAACAACAGTGAAGCTTGTTAAAGGAATATTCCCATGGAATTTTATGTTCATGTATCTGATAACAGATTGGTAAAAAACCATATTGATATTTCATTTCTAAAAATAGTTCATAGGAATATTCCTTTAACAAGATATCTCAAAAGCTGTACAATAGAATTGTGTCATATTTAGTATATGTATAAATGATGATCAATCTTAATTTTGGTGCTTATGTCATGAATATTGATCAATAGGAAAGGAAAATGTAACATTCTGTAAGTGTTGATGCGGTATTTTCACAACAATATATCAAAATTTGTTTAAAATTTGTCATATACAGTCTTTTTATCTTAAAGAGGCGCTGTCTTTTCAAAACAAACGTCCAAAACCTTCCTCAAAAATACGTTTCGAAAACGCTTTGAGAGTTTAAAGTTCAAAAGTGCTCACGTTCTTAAAACGTGGTTTGCTGGGAATGTTTTGATCGGTGGCGTAACTAGACATTTTGCCAGGGGAAAAATATCTTAAATAAATCAATAGGCTGAATAAATAAATAGTTTGATAATAATAATGATTCAAAAAAAACACTTAGGGCCAATGGGATACAAGTGTCAAAAAGAGGGAAAATAGAGAAAATTTGGCAATAATACAAAACAGTCGGAAAATTAAAGAAAAATCTTGAACGTTTAAGAAAATTGTGCATATTTTGGCCAAACTTCTGCAATAGATAGGCCTATAATAGTATATAAAAACAGTAGAAAAATCGTGAATTACTAGGATTATTCACAAATTGCCGGATTGCCTGCAAATTTGCTTTTTTGCAAATTTTCCGCCTTGTCACCGACACTTGACAAAAAAAAATTTTTAATTTATGAATTTACCGAATTTTATCAAAATTTTCTGTCCAGGAGGAGAATGGGCCTCTACCCGGTTACTACGCCCTGGCTTTGGTCATTATGACGTATTATCACGCAGATATATTCAAAATGAAAAATGCGCTTCTCGGCTCATCTGAGCTCGGGAATAACACAAGGTTCACAACTTCATGATTTGTATGTATGTTGCCTAGGCCTATAATTGTTTTTCTTTTAATTTTGATGTCTCTTGATTTAAACTTTTATGCCCAACCCAGAGCTACTGAAGCTAGGTCCTGGACCCCATCAGATCCTGTACCGGGCCCTTATTAATTAATGCAGAAGTCTTTTTTTCCGGTGGAATTTACTGTCTATAAGAAAACATTATTGTTAGCCACCCCGAGTGGTGTAAAAGAGGTGGGCTCTGGGATCTGTCCCACCTGTTCCCAATAGTGGCTCAGTCCCCTTACCCAATTATTAGTGACTATAGAATATCGGGAAATCCGTCACTCAAAAGCTCACAGAATTGAAGCTTTACCATCTGACCATCATGTTCTGACTTAATCTAAAATGTACATTTTAAATAAGAGCGTTTGGCCTTAAAGTTCCATATTATTTTATTATTAGACAAACTGCAATTCTTAAATAAGAAAAATAAGTGTAATTGAAAAACAGACAGTGTGAGATAAAATGCTTGTTATGGCTTCACGGCATGTTCAATGACTGGGTCACAAGTCATGTGCCAGATGGTAACATTTATCAAATTACTTATAAAGGTAACAAAAAGCGTGAACAGAAAAGAACTAAACGAGATTGTACAAATATGCCCTTGTTTCAGAACTAAATAATATAATCTGATAGGGGAGTAGTGATTAAAAATATTATTCATTTGAGACGACGGTGTAAAGGAAGGTAGTCAATTAGAACAATTTTTACAGTTAAAGAAATAATTGAAGAACCGACGAACAAGGGGAGATGAGACGGTTCAGTTAGACTGTTAAAGATAAGTATAGGAAAGTGAGAATGACCAATGAGACTTGGGTGAATTTGGTGTTATCACGGTGAACAGATGAGATAGGGGTGTCTGGAAAACCAAGACAGAAAGACCTAGGACTTGGAAAACCAAGACCTGGAAAAGTGCTGTCCAATTACAGAGAAAACTTATCCTTTTTCTAAAGATTGTAGCTGAAACCCGCAGAAAAGATGCCTTAAAATGTCAGGCTAACAGAAGTCCCAAATTGGTGAGAGCTTGATTTCGGGACTTCAGCCCTGGACTCCTGCTGGGCTTTTATCCCTAGATTCTACCAGCCCTTAAGTGGGCTTCTGGACTCCAAACCAAACATATTTCGCCCATGCTTTCCCCGTACAGGGTCCCTGAATAACAAATTTAAAATCAGAGAGGAAAGCATCTAGGGAAACGTTAACGGCCAAGTCAGCTCGCTCATTATACCTGTATACCCCGCGGATATGCCAATGTGGTTGAGAATCCAGATGAAAAATTAAAAAAATTAAAAAAGTGGGAGATTATTAATGATGATTTTTCTACTTACACCTTGACAAGTACCATAATGTATTTGGAATCACACAAATAACTCAATAATGAAAGAAAGATAACAGAACAGTATGAGGAGGATTCATGAAGCGAAAACATGGATGGTTCTGAAAAGGAGCTAAAGCGTGATAACTGGATAATTGAGACCTAACGTTACGGGTTGATACAAATACTGAAACTTCAAAGTTGGAATGACATAAGAGTTTTGGATAAATGATGCGAAGAGGGAAAACACAATTCTTTGGGTTTAGGTCCGCGGTTTAGGCTATTCAATAGAGTGTGTGGTTTTTGTCTGCGCTTTCCATGAACTTAATTTTGTCACATATTTTTTTGTTAATGGTCGTGGCTATTCGCACGATTACGCAGACATGTAGCCAACGGGAGAGGGAGGGGGCAGGAGAACCCCCACATTTTTTGGCAAAGAAATATGAAAACAAAATATAAAGTGATACATTTGAGTTATAAAAATATGATCAATACAGAATATATACCAAGCAACTTGAAATCATACATTTTTTTAAAGCACTGTTCACCAAGCACAGTAAAAACACTTTAAAAAATCTTACTTTTTTCCGGAATTTTTCCGGAATAAACGATCGAAGGCAAGCACAGAATATTTTTCCGATTTTCTGACAAACCTCAAATTTACCTTTTTGGATTTGTATTGATTTAATTTTCGGCCAAATATGTACATGAGTTAAATCTTGAGGTAAAAAATTTGAGATGAAACTTTTTACAACTTAGAAATTATGCCTAGTATACGTGTTTAAAAGAATTGCTCATGTAGAAAAATTACATTAAATTGATGGTCCTCTATGACCTACATTTTGGAGTGGGAGCTTGAGTTATGGACTTTCTACATTTCGATTTCATCAAACCTCAATTAATATTTTCTTCATCATCTTTCATAATAATAGACTATAGTTATAATTACTTTTCTCAATGGGGACACTGAGAAACTGCAAATTCCCAATGCTCCATTGTATTGATTTTTCGTAACAGTTTCACGTAAGGGCACCTAGGGGCCAATACCTTCACACGGGGCATCTCCCAGGGACAGATCGCAAGGGAAATCTGGGCACTGTGGCGTAATGTATATGAGCTGTGATGCGCCACAGCACCGGGCATGCTTCGATGAGGTACCAGTAACAAGAAAGCGAAGGAGTCACCCACCCCAGCGCCGGGTCCCCACTTTGTACTAACTTACGTCAGTGGTTCTTCTATGTAAGGCCAGTGGTGTCACCAGAGGTTTTTGATAGCCTATGTGGGGAGGGGCACTCAAGAGGTACTTTCTATTTTTAAGGACACACACATATATGGTATTGGAAAATGGCCATCCGATAATTGACGATTTTCTCGTTTTCCAGTGTGCAAAAAAAACTTGAAATGCAAAATCTTTGCAACAAATTAAAAACCCAGAATCACCCCCCGTGATACAGGTAGGTGGGGACGTACTGGTAGGGGTCCAGTGGGTAGATTCACCATGACAATAGTGACTTCTTGACATCAGAATGGACGTGTTATATATGTGCACGTGCGTATATGCCGTGAAAAAAGGTCGCGCCAAGGAAAGGGTCGTTTTTGTTTGATTGAGCCATTCTGTGCGAGTAAGCATTTGTTCGCACGGGTCCGGGCGACAAAGCTCGACTATTGGCAAGGGTATATCCGTGTGAATAGACAAATTTATTAACACGTAGTCCTCTATACGTGTGAATAGCAGAACGTTTGTTGAAAACGAAACACTACGTGTACCTCTTATCACGAAGGTTTGAATTTTAGGGGGCTCTCAGCACCAATTGTGTAGGATTAATATGGCCTCGACCCCACCCTTCCCCCCTCCTCCTCCCAGTACGACCACACGGAAAATTACAACAACAAAAATATGACATTTTGGATCATCAGATTGCCCTCCTTGTTGGGAAATTTTGAAAACAAAAAGAGGGAAACCTTTATTAAGAAATTATGCCTTCTTTACCCATGGAAAAAAAGACAAACAAAAATAATTCAAAACTATTTGTAAATTTCGAAAATTATTCGACAGAAAATTCGAAAATTTGGTCTCTTTCCACTGAAAAAATTCTTCAATATAGGTATTTTCAACGATATTCAAATTGGGAAGAGGAGTGGTGCATGACCTTTTTAAAATACTAACTGAACGGGCGAAGCTATGAATATTTCTTATTTTCGATGCGCTACAATGGTCCATGTCTTTGGGACAAAGGATTTTAAACGTCGGTGGGCTATAGGTATTCTTTATAATACGTCCCTGTCCCAGTTGCCCAACACGAGAATCAGCGCCATGAGTCGAGTGGGGATGATTCTGGTATATAGTACATCCATCCAGTCAGCCTTCTCCACTTGTTCAGAAATAACGTCACTAAAGTCCCTCGCCGTCCCTCACTTTTTGAAAAACAACCTGCCAACATTAATTTCTTCAATTTTATATTAATAATTTCAATTTCCAAATTTTACCTCCCAACTGGAAAGGTAAAATATGACTCTTCCCGCCCCATGCGCCTCCGAGTGAAAGCTTTGAGCGAATTACCGTTTGGCTCCCTGGCACCGACCGCGGAATACTTCACTGCCGACTAAGATAGGCGTTCGGCCCCTTCCTACGTCTCGTTAAAAGCAACAACAAAATAATGCCCTATGATATTTTCCAAAACATTTTCAAAAGTATTGTGAATTTTTGCGAAGAAACAAAAACATGACGGTAGACCATATAACCATATTTATTTCCTTATAACTTCTCTTAAATACAATATTTTTGCCCGACGAAATAGTCTCAGTTGATATTGCCCGGCGAAAACTTTATAAGGGCTGTGTCACCCTTATACCATAATTCTATAAGTTATGCCCCGGGGGTGGCGAGATTTTTGCCCGACTCGGAAACACAATCATCACGAAAAGCGAAAAAAAACGCAAGGAATTACGCAGTTATGTGAACAAATATTTTAATTTAAACAGTGGCTTAACCAGAGTTTTTGGATTGAGGGGAGAGGGGTGCACAGTTAGTCGATGTGAAAAATAGGGGTACTAAAATGCTCTCAAGGCAGCACTGCGGACGTATCACGTACTCATAACGGCGTGCGGTCCAGTGGCCAGCTTAAAGACCCCTCTGTGGTTCCTTATAGAAGCCAAGTGGGTGAACCCTAAAGAATTTTTACTTTAGATGCCGCAAAATGGCTTAAAATTAAACACGTTTGATGCAAAAAAGGAAATAATAACGATAAATTTACTAAGATAAGTTTTGGATTTTTTTTTAACAGGGAGAAATTATATTTCCCGTGAAAATTGAGGAAATTTAGGCAAACTCGCATTTGGGGCGAAACCCTGCTAGGGGTCCAAGGGAGAAGTCCCCGATCTGCAGATGTGCGGAGATTAATTGTGCTTGATGCCCCTGAATGACAGAATGACTTTAAATCAAAACACATACATTAAAGAAAACAAGAAAATTATATATTCCAAAGTTAAAATCGACTATATGATAAGCATTTGGATAACCATTTCTAAACAGGTAGAGGAAAATTGTCCCTGAAAAATAAATTTCAGGCGATATATTATTTGACACATTCCTGTATTTGGATAATATTAAAAAAAGGTCACAAAAGCGTAAAAAGTAACGAAGCTATCAATCAGCTATCAGTTATCAATTGAACGCATTTTAAAGGCAAAAAGTTAACAATATCGCAACATATTCCAATTTGAAAACTATTTAGAGAGCAGAATTGAGCTTAAACATATTAAGAATGTATTTAGTTTCATTTAGGTGATTTGATTTCATTTCCATATTATATTTTTTATATGAAAGGGTATTTATCTACTCTAAAACAAAATGTACAATACCTACTAAAACTGTAAAATATGAATGACGGGGTCGTCGCCTGCGTATTCGGTTATATTTAACAATGCTATCACGAAACGCTTAATACGACCCGGACGAGAACACAGGTACGACGTACGGACAGACATAACATCGAAAACAAAATGTCCACGACTTTGATAACCATACCCCAGGATTGGCCCCTAGACAGGTATGATAACCGCTAAAACTGTAGATAAATAAAATAAACATTCAGCTCCTTATTTGCCGTGTGTCTGATTGTTTATTCTAAAGCCTTTTCGTTTATGATGTTTGAAGAAAATATTTCACGCATACCCGCGTACCCTATCAACGGAGGTTGAAAAATAAGTTTATAGGATGGTTACGTAACGCTGTTATTATCAGTTGGAGCAGCAATACATGACTGGGGGCAAAATATGAGCATCCTTTGATTATACAAATAATTCAATACAGAAAACAATGATTAGCAAATATCTTCCCTCCTTGTCCCTTTGTCGGCGAGCAGCCCGTAGTAAGGCTACCGACGTCTCTAGACGAGGTTCGCGCGCAACGGGTTTCAGGAATAACAATGAATATTTACAGATATATAAATAATCAAATATTGTTATCCTTTTTAAAAGTATGCTAAATTTGAATTTGTTGGTTTGTTAATTATCATTATTATCCAACCGTATACATGTGTTTAGTTCGTGCAAATTGACTGACGGTGTGTTCCCGTTAAAGTGGCTAAAAGTACCTTTATTCAGGAAAGGAAATTTATTTACCGTATCAACAATCCATTGTTTCATCATAATAACTCTACAAGATCATCTAAGCGACTGAACATTACTCAGTAAAATCAACAAAATTGTAAATCAGTAAATTTGAGTTTGTTGGTTTGTTAATTATCATTATTATCCAACCGTATACATGTGTTTAGTTGGTGCAAATTGACTGGCGATGTGTTCCCGTTAAGCGAAGAAAAGTTCCTTCCTTCAAGAATTAAATTATTTACCGTATCAACAATGTTTCATCATAATAACTCTACAAGATCATCTAAGCGACTGAACATTACTTAGTACAGCAGTAAAACGTAACAAACTAATTTGTTCGATTATTTATCCTTTCTCACTTAATTTCAATACGAAATAGCTAAATCCGTCCGAGCAATTTGGCTCGGTTTCCATGGCGCAAGCGGATGAGAGTACATGACTCCCCTTAGACGGGACCGCCAGTCCATCGCAGATTAACTGCCCAGCAGTGCTGGTACTCGTTTTACAGCTGAGCGGACTGTAAAGTGGAGTAAATTGTCTTGCTCAATGACACAATGCAGCACTCACGACGGGAGTCGAGCTCGGTACCTCTCGAATACGAGCTTGGCTCTGTAACCACTGAGCCACATATTAAACGAACTTCATGATTTAGATATGCACTTATTAAAGTCGGTATTATACATCAGCATGGATATTCTTCTGACGGTCTGTGGAAACATTTATTACTATTTATTTATTGTCATTTAGCTGATTCGACGTATGGTTGATCTGCTTATATATCAGTCCGGAAGCATGCCTATTAGGAACATTTATAACACACGAGAATATTGAAGTCATGCAGCCATAGTGTTCAGATGTTGCGATAAAATGTCATAGTTTTTAATTTATGTAGTTGAAGTATTACAAATTATTGTGTTGAAAAACATTTGAATTTCAAAATGGCCGTTTCGCGCTTAAAATCCAAGCTCTATTGTCTATTTTATCTAATATTTTGAAAACGGCGTGGTGAACATATCAAATGGGAGTGCAAAATTGTAGCCATGACAGTAATGAAGGTATTTTCATAAGTTTTAAGTTTCCCCTAGCAAATTTAATTTTCCCAGACGTATTTCAAATTTGAAAAATGTAACATTGCATCAGGCTTTAACGTTAGGATTGCAAAGGATCATGGGAAAATGGCGGCTGCCATTTAGCAAAATCGTTCCCTTTAATAGGAAAATTTATGTTAATAAGCTTGATACAGGCGGTGGGACTGTATAACAAGTCGTAGAAGAAAAAGAACTTGCCTTTTAAAATACCATATTCTATTCACTGAAGGTTAATTCAGGATAACGTACTACAGAGTACATGTATGTCTGCAAAAAAATTGTGGCTGCAAGAAACAGATATGCTGATGAAGATAAGAGAATGATTTATCTGTCAACGTTGAAAATTCACCACACAAAAATAGTCACTTTAGTGAATAAAAAATATCACGAAAAAATCCGTAATTTTTTTACATATCTTGCACAGTAGTAATTTGAAGATGAAAAATTTAAATTTCGCCTAAGAATGGTTCACTAGTGGAAACTCAAGTTTTGTATAATTACAAGATAGGAATCTGTGAGACTTAAAGGAATATTCCCATGGTTTTCTGTAAAATTTTACTTGAAAGAGCATACTTTTTTACTCAATTTGGTACAAAATTCAAGTTCATATCATATTTCGTACAGAAGATATAGATTTTTAAAGATTTCCCAATTGCATTTTAAAGTTTTTGCACAGTATGATAAATTCGTGTGTGATGATGTCATAGAGGCAGTTTCATTTCATGTTTATGTATTTTTTTAACGTTAATTGGTTGTTTCTGTATGATTAGAAACAATTTTCCAAATGTTATTGAAGAAGGGTATATTTGGCAATGTATATAAATATCTAACTATCATTTTTTAGCTCGTTAGCAGGTTTTACTAATATAAAAGGATGATAAACTTTAATGAAATACCTAAACTTTGTGGGAGAATGTGTTGCTGTGAGTCATACTAAGCCTTTTCCTATCCGTTTATTGACATTTTTTGTGAACCTTAAAATATCTCCTGATTGAAATAACATATCAACATAATTTTTGTACTAAATTGTTATAAAAAAAATTCTTTCTTATAAACGGTTAATAAAAACATGGGAATATTCCTTTAAGACTAGATGAATTACCTTAAAATGCTATGACATTTTCATGTTCACCACGCCATTTGTGAAATACGACAACTAGGAAAAATATTAGGTGTTTTTTGACCAAAACAATAGTTTGAATCATTGAGATGCATGTTAATGTATGTTTTGTCTTTTATATTTAAGATTGCAGATTTCAACTTGGCGTAAAATATACATTCACAAAATGTAATAGCATTATATATGATATAGATACATTATTTCGTCTTTTGTGAAGTCGTATCGCAAACATTGAACAAAATGACTAATTTGAGATTTGCTATGGGTTTTCTTTTACTCAAATAAATGTTTAGCGCAAACTTTCATTTTGTGACCCATTTATCTATGTAATTGCTCTAAAATATGTAGGCGAAAGTTGCTACAAGGGTGAATAGCCTTTAAGAAACCAATTTTCATGGTTATTTTTGAATACCAATGGGGGCGGCGATACTGACAACAATCTTGGATAGAAAGCATTGTATTTAAGCAAAGTTTTTAGAAACGGTGTACATAACTTCCCATCAAATGTTTGATTAGACTGATGATTTTACTGCACATTTTGATGTTATTAATAATGTTTTGAAATTTTACCATTTTGGTGCTCTTTTGGATGCCATTTTGATTTTTAGATAGTAAAGCTACCTCCTATGAAAGTCTATCATTCAAAAAATAGTTTCCTTTGGGTACTACATTAATGGTAAAATAGTGACAATTTGCCCCCAAAATGGTACCAACCAATCTATCTGGTTTATATGGACTACATGTGTAGTTATCAGTATCACTCGCCAAATCATTTCTTAAATATTTCGAAGGCAACCACCCCTTCTGACCATACCACATCTTTAAAATACCTACGTATATGGCATAACCCTAAAGTTGGAACTCTCAAATTGCTAATATGGTGAACAAAGGTACAAACACTTTCAACAATTGGTTCGTAGGAACCTTCACTGAGCCCACTCCTTTTTCAAATTGACTTCTTACACATCCCTTGTTCGCCCCTTACTTGAGTATATGCTTCCACTTTCTGGGACCCTTATACATTGTCAAATAAAAAAAACGCCAAAAAGAGAGTCATTCGTTTCAGCTGCAACAACTATATGACTGGGGACAAAGTATCATCGACCTACAAACTTCTCTCAACCTTCAAGTCCCACAGAATCGTAGTGCAAATTCTTATTAATCATGGTTTATAAGCTTATTCACAATATTGTTGAAAATCAAGTCATTCCCTATTCAATTTCCACTCACACTTGCACCTAGACAACAGAGGAAACATAATATGAACCCAAAAATGTATTCACTCATGACTAACACCTTTTCCCCCATTCAATTATAACAGCCTGATTAACCTCTGTTGCTAATGCTCTTAGCCGTATACTTCTTTATATGAACTTATATTCTACTAGTTAACATTTCCACTTTTTTCTCTGGATTTATATGTTTGTATTCCTACTCCCTTGCACGAAGGTGTTCAGTTATGCCATTTAGCTGCCTAGGTATGGCTCTAGGTGGTTTTTCGAACACTAGTAGTCAAAGTCAAAACAATAACTCGGAAAAAAATAAAAAATATCGATGGCCGTAATGTGCCACCAGAAAATTAGGGGGACTGAATTTCCTAGGAAATTCGGTCCGACAAAATATTATAACTTTAATCTCCTAATTGATATTCAACTACAACTGTATGATCAGACAATTATACCAATTTTGTTATACGGTAGTGAAGTGCGAGGCTTTGAAGATTGAACATTTTCAAATGAATTACTTCAAGCAAATACTAAAGCTGGGCAAGAACGCAACAAACTGTATGGTTTATGGTGAGCTTGGTAAACCTAAGCTTAAAGTGGTCCTGCCATGGGGATCGAAACTATTAATAAATATGATAATCTGAATATTTGATTTGCAAAAATATGATTTTTCTACTCTACACCCCACAGTTTGCGAGAAAATGGTAAAAGAAGAATGAGTTTTTCGTCACTTTGACGAAAAAAAAAAATCATGACGTCACTTCAGTAACTCCTTATAAACGATGACGTCACATTTTGTGTGTGTAACCATTCCTGAGCTTGTAATTGTTGACGAGCTCGCCACAAGCTCGTCAAAAAATAGACGAGCTCGCCATGAGCTCGTCAAAAAATAGACAAGCTTGTCAACAACTGGACAAGCTTGTGACAAGCTCGTCAACAATCGGACGAGCTTGTCAATCAATAGACGACCCCGCCACGAGCTTGTCAACAACTGGATAAGCTAGTGACAAGCTCGTCAACAATCGGACGAGCTTGTTAATAAATAGACGACCCGCCACGAGCTCGTCAACAACTGGACAAGCTAGTAACGAGCTCGTTAATAATCTGACAAGCTCGTCAAAAATAGACGAGCTCGCCACGAGTTCGTCAACAGTTGGAAAAGCTTGAGACGAGCTCATCAACAATCAAACCAGCTTATGAAGAGCTCGTCAAAAATCTGACAAGTTCTTGGGCAAGCTCCGTCAACAGATGTGTATTCAAAAAAAAGTATGATTGTTACAAATGCAAAACTTGAGTGAGAGGTGCATTATACTACTTAATGTTTATTTGTGCTACATAAAACATTTTTGCACCTTCTACCATATTCCTCTCCTCAAACTCTTTAATTTCTCTACTTTGCCTGACACCTCAGTGGTGCTACAGTATCCCTTGATCAAATGACACTCTCTTCATGTTCAATGATACTATCTCCCACCCTTAAGTCCTCATGTTATCCATGTCACCCATACAACCTGATTCCTCTCTCCTTCATAACCAACTCCCTTGGAACTCTTTAAGTTCTAATATGCCATTCATTCAGCAGCCCCGTGATGTTGTATCTCTCATCCCCAATGCTGCTTTAACTAAACTCATCATGACCAAAACCTTCCCTCTTTAATCCATTCCCTTTCTGTATTAACAAATGGAGATATAAACCACTTCTCTGTTACCAGTTCATACAGCCTTCTGTACATTATCTTTATGTAATCTCCTTACAAGGAATCTGTTATTTATAGATTCCTGGTACTTGTACAGTTTTCTTGCTTTTAATAAATACTTTTTTTATAATCTTTCTAAGTCAATGCTCCATGGCTATAGATAGCACGGAACTGATAAGGTATCACTCCGCCATCCAAAAATAATAACCCTCAGAGAAAAGGCTAATAAATATATTTTTGAGAAGTTCAAAATTTTAGGAATTTTAGGATAGGACTTGACAATGCATATCCAAACTTGACGAGATTTGCTTCAGTAAAAGTTTCATGGGGAACTATTTTACCATGGACCCACACCAAAATTTGAGTGATTTGGTGAAGGTGTATAAACCTCTTCACTTCACCCTACAAAAAGGGATAATACCTCTGCTGACCTCCTATTGAAAGTACTCTCATCCGAGAGATAATAGATGGTACCTTTTGGAAAACGTCACAAAATATCCCAAATCTATTACATTCTAGTACAAAAAGAAGCCCGAACTTGACTCTTTTATCATAGGCTTCAATGGGGCAAATAATTAGTTCCGTGCCACTTGTACAAACAATACTGTGTTTAAATGGAAGTTCACTGATGATTTTAGATTTCGATCATACACACAAGTTGGAGAAAGTGTTATCACTGTTAGCCAATGAAAACACTGGGTGTCCTTATTTAAGGTCAAACAATTTAAATTCAACCACAGAGACGTCATTTTAGGCATTTACTGTTCAAATTAGCAAATGTTATTAGCATGTCTACAGGATTCAGGCTAGTGATTTTCTGCTATGAATGCAAGTTCATTTTCTCTAATTTTTCTATACAATCTATCATTTGTATGATAAAATGTTTTAAAACAAACTTAGGATTTCCTCACTAATCTTACTTAAATTTTGATTTGTAAATTGTAAAAGTCTCATGAAAGTATATATGGGCCTCTTTAGTCAAACAGTAGTTAGGCCAAGCTTTTTTGTGAGAATTTCATAATTATCTGAGATCATTAATGCAGAGAATGGAGACAATTGATGAAAGAATTTCAGCTAAGTTAATTTTAAGATCAGGAATATTGGAGCATAATCTGATAATGAAAAACTAGTTTAGAAGACCAGAAAAGGATTTTTATTTCCAGTCATATTTATAGAGGAAACTAATTTGTTTTAAAGAAATGTATCTATTGCAGAGAAGCTTAAGTTCTAGACAGTAAAAAAGACATATTTTCATATTATGTTCATGGCCTATTTGATAATGTTCAGTATATATGTAATTTCTCAAATTATCATTATTATCATTATTATTATTATTATTATAATTATGATTATCATTATCATTATTACTATTATTTTTGTAGGGCAGTATCATTGGTATTTGAGGGGGATATCAGTGAGATTGGGATTTAAAGGTTATCATTGAAATTTGAGGGGGCTGTCTATCCTCATGCCAAACCTGGTGCTTTCCTTAGGATGAAATGGTGGGTGAAAGATTAATATATCAGAGCATATTTAATCAGGTTTTCCAATCACTTGGTTGAAGTAGCTTACCATAATATTTCTATATTTGATTAAAAAAAAAATTTCAACAGACTATGGTTGAATTGTTTTCAGAGTAGCAGAAAAGCTCACCAGATGGAAGTTGTCCTGATCCCTTTTTATGGCTGACTTAAATAAATGCACCTTTTCTTGAAAACAAACAGAACTCTCAGGACAAACATTTATTAACTGGCTTGACAAGAAATAATCTCCAGCAAACGCAATTATTGTGCATAACAATGCAATTGACTATCAAGGTATGGAAGTAAAAACCATTTTTTGCCATCAATCACATGGTAAAATAAGTGGTGCAGGAAAACTTGACTAAATTGGATAAAGTATTGCTTATTTCATAGTTTATTTGACAAGCTTTCTTTGGAAATTAAGCAATAAGCTCAGTGCATAAGTTCATACATGCAAAGAAGTTTGAAAGGGACAGGCTAAAATGCAAAGTGTGAAGTACTTGTAATTTGCCACCAAAAAAATACCTGGTATAACTATATAAAAAGTGTAACAAAATATTATAGGCCTACATTGGATATAGGTCTAACTTCATATTTTTAATGTTTAAAAACGCTGATCAATCCGTAGTAGTAGCTTGTTTCTTGATTTAATTATCACTTTAATTAGTTTTAAGTATGGGCAGGGGGAAAACTCCATAAGAAAAAAAAAAATTTTCGTTGTATCAAAAAGATTATTCATTACGATTCATATAATAATGTGTCAATGTGCAAAGCTTAGCACTTTATTTCTTTTAGGCTCTCCCACTTCATGTAATTTCAATTTTTTTCAGTTGGCAAGTGGTAAAGTGTCATTTCTGTTTAAATTTGCTGGTCATGTATTGCTTATCTTTAGCAAAACTGTACAGCACTTTTGCTTATCTGGTTTAATCCACGTGGCTGAAGGGCAAAAATACTGAAGAAATTAGAGAGGTCTTTGAATTGATGAAGGTTTGTGTCAGAGAAGTCATGGGTTCTCAGCTGCAGGATTAATCATAGAAAATCATTTGCTAAATGGCCCTTTTTGGCAGCAGGGGTGTCACCAGACTAATCCAGTCTGGCAACAGCTCAACATAACAATTCAGAATGGATGGCCGGTTGTGAATGCAAAAACTTCATCGTGTGTTTATTGGAACATTAAACATGAATTATTAATAACTGATGACTTTATATTTAAGAATGATAGATTAATTATTTCATCTGTCTTAAGAAAAGAAATGCTCAAATGCATTCAGTTCCCATCTTGGCATAGAAAAGTCAAAAAGACGAGCCAGAGATGTGCTTTATCGGTCAAATATGAATGCTAAAATTAAAGACTTGGTCTCTTAATGCTCAGAGCAATCAATTTCGATTCAAAAATACTAAAGAGCCAATTATAGCTCATGACACTCCAGATCGCTCATGGTTGAAATTGGGTGCTGATTTATTTCAGCTCAATGGAAGTGACTATTTGTTGATAATTGATTATTATTCTGGATATATAGAAATTGCAATGCTTATACCAAGAGTGAAATTGTTGTGACACATTGCTAATCAATTTTTTTAAGACATGGTATTCCTGATTGTCTGATTTCTGATAATGGGCCTCAATTTAATTGTAAAACTTTCAAAAGCTATTCTGATCATTATCAGTTTGATCACATCACATCAAGCCCATTCCATCCTCAGTCTAATGGAATGGTTGAAAAATCAGTGCAAGTTGCCAAACGGCCGTTAGAAAAAGCCATGCATGATCGAACAGACCCATACTTAGCAGAGTAATTTTCAAATATTTCATAGTAGTCTAAAATTATCTGAGTATATTTAGAATGGCAAAAGATCATGGGAAATATCACAAAATGGCGGTTTCCATGTAGCAAAATCCTCCCCTTTTTTAGGAACATTTATGTTCCCATTGATAGGCATGCTACCGGACTGTACTATTATACTTTCTAAATTGTGTTAGAATCTGCAGTTGCTCTTAAGAATGTTACACAAAAAGAATGAGAAATATTAGAACTTAGCAAATTATTATTAATATTGTATGCTTACATTATAAAACATTAAGAATATCAATCATAAGGTTAGATTCTAATAAGAATATCAATACTAAGGGCAATCTAACACGGGAATGATGCGGGCTGTGAATGTATGCTTTATGTATTATATTTATGGAACTGCCATTTCCAGCATTCACTGGGATCAGTTTTTGTCTGCTGAAGTTCTGTTGTGTGATAATTGATCCTATGTCACAATTATTTGTGGGGTGACTCATAATAGTATGGTCTAGTCTAATCTCTAAGCAGGGATTATTCAGTTAATGGTCTGACTGAGTAAGGCAATTAATGGAATAGGCTTCTAGGCCCACATGGTATTTGAGGCATGGCCATGATCTAGGCCTTATGTCTCTCTCATGCACCTACGCCATATGCCTACTCTGTACTCATAAAATGGACTTCTTTACATAACAATTTTGTGTGACTTCGCTAAGGTGGGTAACAATTTCGGGTCATACTACAGTAATAGGCCCTAGTAGTAGGCCTTAGTACTAGACCTAGTATGCCTACTGTCAGTGCTACTAGGCCTAGAGCCTAGATATTTGGTGCCTAAAAAGATCCTTCTTTGGTAGGCCTAAACCTAGTATCAGCAAATCCAAAATTGTGGATAACGGTAAGAAGAATATCATTTGTTTATATCCGTTAGCTCTGTTAGTAACCCTACAACCAAATTCATTTACAAAATTCCGTCCTATGTCTCAATGCTTTGCCATAATAACAACCTAGTGTTACGGAAAAGCCATACCTTATCACGTTAGGAAGGAAATTAGGTCTAAGAAGTGAAAATTTGGACTGGCATTTTTTCTGAGTATTTTCATCCACTAAAAGTACTTGAAGGTGGCTTAAATTTGACGACACTAATAGTTCACTTTATAAAAGCATATTGAGCCTAATAAAAAAGTTGTCTGCTATGAGGAAAAGTGACACACTCATCAGAAAAAACGACTGACAAATCTTACTTTTTTAAAGATCATCACAAAATGGGCCACGAAAAATCTTTATTTTGGGAACTTTGCTGAGACTGAAAATGCTCGGATCCCAATTTAACCCAAAATATAATGTCTTGTGTGTCGTCTGATCGTCTCCTGTAATGACGAACATTGAAACTGCATAAGTTAGAGCAATTTGAATTATCCAGATTCATTCGAGAGTGATCGTTTTACAAACCATGGACTGCTCAATTAGAACTTCCGGGTCAAGTCCTCAGAAATTAATAATTTCGCAGTAACGGTCATATAGCAAGGCCATGTTCCCAACTGTGTCAATATATAATGCAAAATCAGGGGCGTAGCCAAGATAAAATGTCAGGGTGGGTCAAGTCAAACCAAAGCATGCATGGTGTGTACGATAACGTGTTTTGGACATGCATGAGTAGTTTTGTCATGATTAATGAAACATAATGGGACAAGTGTGCAGAGTCTTATAATTGGGAAGTAGAGGGAGACAATTAGGAAAATTGGGAAATTATCAACAACAAAATTAAAGAAATTTTGGCAAAAATCATTGGAAATTTGGGTAAAATTTGGCAACATTTCCTGATAATTGATGTTTTTTTTTCGAAAATCGAAGAAAAATCCCCCTCTAAATGGAAGAATTTGTTTTAATCATTGGAAGAGATACATCACAAACATTGAAAGAAATTTCCCAAAAATTAAAGAAAGTTGCCCCAAAATGAACGAAATTTACCGAAAATCAAAAAAAATAACACGAGAATGAAGGAAATTTCACAAAGATTGAAAGGGGTTTTTAAAAAATTGATTGAAATGTCTTAATATTGATATTTTCTTTTTTTACATAAACCGACTTAAAATTAGGTCAAAAAATGTCATATTAACAGCAAAATGGACTGGAATCTTTGGTATCTTTATTATTTTGACAGGACTTTTATACGCTATTTAGGTAATGTTATACCTTTACCTGTCCAAATTCATTAACTGGCCGTAAAAAAAGCCTTCATCTGATAATGCTAATAGCCTTCAAACTAATGATTTGTTAATGCCATATAGAGACCGCCGTTAGAATTGACCATAATGCATCATACACTTTATATATTTCCCCCACTGTAATTATTGAAAGTGTGTATAACTCTTCCGCGCTTACAATGAGCATAGTTTGTGAACAGTGCATGGGCATAAAATAAAAACTAATATTTGGACCTGTACCACACCCTACAATGCTTGTGTGACGTTTAATACTCTACAAGTGACCAGATATAGCTGTTGTATGTATTTATTTGTGTGCGAGCAAAATTGAATGAAACTATCCGACTGCAATGGCTAAATATAGTTTGGATCATGACAAAATAGTACCTTCAACTCATTGAATCTTCCTTTCGTCAACCAAAGGTTAGGTAGCGTTTAAAAAGCTTCACTAAATATTGTTCAAAACATTTCGTTTCTCTATGAAATGAAAATGAACCCATTGTTATGATGCAAGTGTACCCAGTGGCGAGACAAAAAAAAATAGTCCTTGGGATATGAGCATGCGCACACATAACTTAATATTATTTATGTTGGTTGCTACCATCAAAAAATTGTATTGATGAGATTTGGGAAAAATTGTATTTAAGAGATTAAAATGCGAAAACTCTTCACATCAGGAGTCGTGGTCTTCAGGTAAAAAAGGACTTCCAGCAGAAAGCACCTCTTATTCAGCAAAAGTATACTGGAAAAGGTAAGAAGATATATACCATATACATACCATACACTGTATCTAATGTAGAAATAGTGTGAAAAGCTCACTAGGGTTTTTGCAGTCACTCCCTATCCCAGCTTACATATAACAGTCAGTCATTTGTTATAATAATTGTCATTGATTAGCATTTTCATTGTAAATATTTCTTTCTTGAGAACTTTTGATATAATTTATTATATTATGTACATAATTATTACTGTTTATTTATCGTGACATTTGTGAAAACTCTTTACTATTAATTATATGGAATTTTCCTATTATTTTCTGTTATCCAACATCAAGTTGTGGATGATCAAATACATACAATGAAAACATTAAATAAAACATTGAGCGCTAGCGTTTAATGCATCAATCACTTCATAGATTTCTTTAGTATTTTTCCATATTAAGTTTAAATTACAATGGTAATGCACAATACATCAGATTTCAAAATATATTTACAAAAGTAATTTAGAGGATTAGTTCAGTGGTTCCCTTACAGAAATGTCGAGCTCGTATTAAACATCATTGACGAGCTCACCGCGAGCTCGTGACGAGCTCGTAAAAATGTTAAAAACGAGCTGGCAGCGAGCTCGCAATTGAAACCTTTAACGAGCTCATCGAAATTCTTTGACAAGCTCGTTTTTGGCCAAAACGAGCTTGTCAAAATGGCTAGCTGGTCAACATCGCGGGCTCGTCAAAATGGCGAGCACGACCAAATAACGAGCTTATCAAAATGGCGAGCTCGTCAAAATGGTGAGCTCCTCACATGATTCAGGAAAGAAATCGAGTTCGTGGCGAGCTCGTATCCCTTAAGACCTCGCCGCGAGCTCGCAATTGGAACCTTTACAAGCTCGTTATTTAATGAATGACGAGCTTGTTAAAGTGGTGAGCTTGTCAAAGTGGTGAGCTCGTCAAAGTGGCGGGCTCGTCAAAATGGCGAGCTCGTCAAAGTGGCGAGCTTGTCATGTATGAATATTATATATTCCATGTTCAACATAAAAAAGTAAGTTTCTTCCAAATGGCAGAATTAACTGTATCCTTATTGGCAGAATGAGTTTGCACTGTCATGCTGAAAAGAATAACATCATCATCATTTCTTGTGACTCTTTAAAACATACTTTTGCAAAAAGAATATCTTTCCCAAATATCTCTTTTGAATAATTATCTGGAGAAAAAGAAGCACAAAGGAAATATACACACAAAACTCTATAGGTCTGTCTATAGGCTCAAAAATAAGGCCTTCTGTCTCGCAATATAAAATACAGTCAATACTAAATCCAAAATAAGGTCAATTATAATAATATATTTTTGATTATATTCAAAACTTTGATAATTCATTAAAAATATACCATAGCTAAGAGGTCATCCTTTCTTGTATACTCTCAAATATTTTTGCAGAAATGAAACAATTTTCTTCATTATTTTTGCAAAACATATTTCGATGGCAATAGTTCTTAAAAATGTACTGTCAATTAATTACACTGTATACACTTTTCTTCTGTATGAAGAAGGCAAAATCACTTTAAAATGCAGGTAGGCCCAAAAATAGGCCATCTGAACCCTCAATTCGACTTAAATCCATTTCATTTTTAAACTTACATGTATTCAAAACTTTGCTACACAACCACTGCTTTACATACTGTGCCATAGCTAAGAGATTATGAAAAAGTTGATCACCAGCCCTTAGTTAAAGTATTGCAATCAGTAAATTGATTAATTAATTCAATTACTGTATTTCTAAATCCACCAATCTCTATTGCCCTTATCATATTTCATCTTTGAAGCACTTACTGCAATATGAGTCCTAGTGCTAATAGATTTAAACAATTTCTTACAAAACAGACAATCTTCCCTCAAATTATTTGGTTTTAAGACATGATGAAAGAAACCCTTGTGAACAGTCTTAGCAACTCTATAATAGAGAATAAAAAGAATGAAATCTCACTTACATGTACAGGCCAACTTAAAATCCTCCATCTTGCTTGAAGAGAAAACTAAACTAAACTGCTATTTTCAAAAAACAAACTCATTTCCAATGGAAGCATGCAATTGGATATCATCATTCATCACTCTATTGCAATTTCCTGATCAAAGATTGGTCAGTGAGATGGAAGGTCAATTATAACATGGATGACCAAACAAATAATATTTTCAAAAATATACAAAAATTGAATGGAAAATTATAAGCTACAAATATAAGACTGTGAACTGTACATCCAGGAACTCAGAGGCCATGGTCCATTGCACAGTACATGGCTGCATGAAAATGGATTAAGTTACCTACTGTGGCGTAGCGATTATCATACATAACTACAGACCACGAGGTCCTGGCTTCAACCTGGGTTGGGTAGACACGCCAGTGCACCACAACTGGTTATCAAAGGCCGTGGACATTGACTTGGTTGTCGATGTTATGTCTGTCCGTACGTCGTGCCTGTGTTCTCGTCCGGATCGCATTAAGTGTTTCGTGATAGCATTGTTACTATCATAACCGATTACGCAGGTGACGACCCGTCATTGTAATTGTGTGTTCACTCGTCGTCGTCGGAAACTTTTAAAGGTCTGTTTTTAGGGCAATAAGTGAATAAAGGACACTGTGCAGTGCAAATGAAATATTTTGATAGTGATGCAAGTAATAAATTGAGTGTAGTAAGTGACGAACAAACAGATAGGAGTGACAACCAGTGAAAATAATAGTACAAATATTGAAATTTCAATAATCTTAATCTATACTTCTCTCATATATTATATCATATTTAGGCCTATATGGTCAGTATAAAATTAGGGAAATAACTGAAGAAAAAAAAAAAAAAGGTACACATACTTAACAATGTAGGGATTAATTGCTTAGTTTCTATATTTGCTTTTGTCAATATGATTAATGGTCAGGGGTAAATATGATAATGATAACAATAATAATACATAAATTTATATAGCGCTAATGTTGTAAAAACATTCAAAAGCGCTTTACATACAAGGAAATTAGATACGAAAACAAAAATAAGAATACAGAAATGATAACATAAATAGAAATACAATGGATCAAGCTGCAAATTAGATTAATGTCTTTTTAAACAAAACGTTTTCAGCTTAGTTTTGAAGGAGGTCAGGGATACATTATCAATACATTTGGGCTCAGTTGGGAGTGAATTCCACAACCAAGGACCTTTATAAGCAAAGGCCCTTTCGTCAAGAGTTTTATGGTTAATACGGGGAACAAATAGGGATTTGAAACGAAAGTCATAGCGGGATGGTTTTTCAACTACCATTTCACATAAACATTTTAGAGCAAGGCCTTTAATGCACTTGAAAACTTGTAAAATAATCTTATAATCAATTCTGTGTTTGACAGGTAACCAGTGAAGGGACTTCAAAACAGCATTAATGTGAGAAAACTTTGGTAGTCTGAAAATCAATCGAGCAGCACCATTAAGTATTCTTTGAATTCTGTCAAGTTGATAATCAGGTAGTCCAACAAGGAGATTACAATAATCAATGTGACTTATAACAAAAGCATTAATAAGAGTTTTCATGGAATCTACATTAAGATATTTGGCAATCTGACGAATGTTATAAAAACCGTGATAAGCTTTGGAACAAACTTTTCCAATATGAATATTCATAGACATGTGATTGTCCAAATAAACACCCAAATGATCATGCAAATGTAATATGTTAAAATACAAGCTAATACCAGGGAGCTATCATTTTAGATAAAGACAGTAAATATCATATTTATTTCTTGTTCACATTTTTTTGTGTCAGGTAATGAAATGTAATTGTAAATGTAAAAGTTTCCATTAGAATTTACAATGAACAAACCATACAGGTAAGCTTTGCTTCCAGCAGTCTAACAGACTAGTAGATTGGGCAAGCTTGCAAAATCCATGTTGGCTTATTTCACCTAACAAAAAAGATAATGTTAGCTTGTGCAAGCTTAGTTTTGACGTACTTGTCAATACCAAAACTGTTTTGGCAATAAGCTTGTTCCTATATGACGACGATTGAGCTCTTCTCTTTAACAATATTTTTGATGAGCTCGTCTAAGTTTGACGAGTTCGCCAAGAGCTAGTCTAAGTATTGACGAGCTCGCGACGAGCTCGTCTAAGTATTGACGAGCTCGCCAAGAGCTAGTCTAAGTATTGACGAGCTCGCCAGGAGCTCGTCTAAGTATTGACGAGCTCACCAAGAGCTAGTCTAAGTATTGACGAGCTCGCCAAGAGCTCGTCTAAGTATTGACGAGCTCGCCAATAGCTTGTCTAAGTTTTGACGAGCGCGACGAGCTTGTCTAAGTATTGATAAGCTCGCAACGAGCTCGTCTAAATATTGGCCAACTCGCGACGAGGTTGTCTAAGTTTTGATGAGCTCGTCTTGGGCTCGTTTCTTAATAATGAGCTCACGGCAAGCTCGTCGCGAGCTCATTTTTCTGTAAGGGAATTGGGCTAAATTTGAATTTCCATTTTTCATTATATTGGGAAGAGGCCTACACTGTAGGAATTTCTCGGACATCTCCACACTTTTTTAATGCTGGACACTGAAAATTTGTTCTCCATACAGTATGTGTTTTAACTTTGAAAGGTTCTGATTAACACTGGTTATAATACATTAACCAGTGAGTATCGTTAGTACATTCATCACATACACGTACTTACTGTAAACATGAGCATTCCCTGCTAGATAGAAGAGAAATAAAGTATTTGGTATTTTCCTTCTCTGAAGCAATGGTCCATACACGTCCTGAATTATAAATATCAAGGATTTATAATTCCACGGAAGCCGCCACTTATTAGCATTGTATGCAATATACCCATCTAACGTAAATAAGTCTATTGTGTACACTAACTTCAAGTGGATGTGGAAAACTGACATTGAAATAAAAAATATATACAAAATTTAATCAATAACAAACAAAAAACAAATGATCAAGAAACTTTTTTCAATCTCACTTTCGAAGAAAATAGGAATTTAATGGCTAGAAACTTTCTACATTTGAGCTTTATCAAAACAAGCCTTTCAAAAGTAGATATTTAATAGATGTTACTCTCTAACTTAAGAAGTAATTATTAGCATGGTTTTAATGACTTTTACATCCCCTCCAAAAGTGTTTCATTCAAACGTCCATTCCAGATATGTCCAAGGCTTGCAGGCAACTATTTCTTTTTCTCATCATGTTCTCGTCCTTTAGACCAAGAACAGCATCATGTGGATTCTCATCTTTGCGATGATCCTTGGAGTAGCCAGGAGTCAATATAGCTGTAAGTTATTCTTATGTCAAACCCGGACTTATATTATTTATATATTACATTGACTTTTGTTCAGAATTGGAGGGCTGAGTATACCATACTAAACGATATGATACTATAGGCCAACCCTTCTGAAATTTTAAGTCTGCTGACAGCTATTGTAATTCTTTGGTACCTTACTAACAGACAAACCTTTTGCGAAAAATCTGAAACAAAATAGATTTGTACAATAATTTGATCATCTTCGACAAGCCCATGGCCGTACGAAGCAGGGGATTGGGGCGGCAGTCCCCCCCCCCCCCCCTCTTCCTTTGGATGGATACCCACTTTAGTCAGGCAGGGAATCATGCCCGACTTGGCTAGATATCTGGGTCATGATGATGACAATATGATACTTGGGCACCGATCTCATATAGTCAGGCAGAGATGTAAAATGTCATTTGTAGATTTCCCGATAGTTAAAGAATATTCCTGAAATTCAAAAAATTTCCCGAGAATGGAAGAAGATGTTTAGAAATTTGCCCAGAATTTAAGTTCCTGAAAAGTTTCCAAAAATTGACCAGGAAATTCACAAAATTTGCCAAAATCATACAAATCTACCGGAAAATTGGAAAAAATTTCCTGAAAATTAAAAAAAAAAATTGCCAATTAAGGAAAGGTACGGAAATTTGAGGCAAATTTCCGGAAAATTGGCCAAAAAAGTCAGAAGATAATATCCCGAAAATATAAAATCCTGCCCAAAAATGACGCGGAAATTGCCCGGAAACGAAGGTTTTTTTTTTTTTAACCTTGAATATGACTAATGGTAATGATTAGTGTTGCTTAAGTATAAATAGAGAAAATCACACTAATAAAACCAGGGAATTAATTACTTTCTATTTCTGCTTTATGTATATGGATTTTAGGTGGAAATTTGGTCGTTGGGAAAGCAGCAAAGCAGAGCTCGAATTACAGTCCCCCGAAATGGCTGGCCGGAGGTGCGGTGGATGGCGACGAAAGAGCAGATTTTGGAACAGCCCCTAAATCATGCACTCACACAAGTAAGTATCAAATAGGTGTTATGAAGATTGTTATGGAATTGTAGGTGAAATGTAATTATCAAAAACATTCAATTTCCTTTGCTATTTTTGGTGAGCATGCGAAGCATATGCGAACCTATGTAATAGCGATTTCGTCCGTCAGGCCGGACAGCCGGACAGTTTTTCCTGAGATTTCCTCAGAAAATTTTAAAAGTTTTTTCAGAGTTCCTGAAAAAAAGTGAAAGCTTTTTCAGATATCCTTATGGCAGGTTGGAATTTCCTTACAAAATGTGTAAGTTTTTAGAGACACTCAAGACAGATTGAAGACTAGTTTCCTTAAAAAGTCTACAAAATATTTGATATTTCCTTAGAAGATAACTGTTAAATGATATAATTTTTCAATATTCTTCAAAGATCCTGAAGCGTCTCTCTCGTAGCACTGGAGATTTAAAATTCTACAAAATATTTGGACACCAACGGTTGCATCAGGCATGATTATAAAATTTTGCCTTTAGTATTGTGTTCATTTGCATAAACTTGCTACAGTATATGAACTGACCAGACTTATTAATTTAGTATGCTCAATCAGGGAATGTGACAGGATGTAACTGCATATGGACATAGGGAGGGATGTCATGTGGGACATGGATAGGGGCCATGTGGGACATATAATACATACTATGTGGTATAAACCAAGGGCTATATCAGGTATAATTGTTTGACTCCGCCTTTTTTTCTTATTCAACAATACATTTACATTTAAGTTATTATATGATCTGACACTTTCATACATAGTATGCTCAATCATATTGAGATAAACATCTCACTCAGTATGCCCTACAAGCTATACACTACTTGCAATACTGAGTAAGACAACCTAACACAAACTTCCATTGGGATTTTCATTTTGACCTATCATACGACCAGCACTTTTAGAAATTATGATGGCAAAACTACTAAAAATAGTATTGACGAGCTATTAATTTGATGATAATAATATCATAAACTTACTAAGTACGTTTTTATTTCCTTATATCTGTATATACAACAAAAAAGAATGAAATTGAATGATTTTCGGAGCTAATCGTTTACCTTGAGAACTTTGTCCGTCTAACTCGCGACGGGCGTACACAAGAAATGCACAGCTCAGGCCAGATTACGCTGGCGAGTGTTAGTTTTCAGCTATTCGCACTAACAATCTTCTTCGAGAGACAACAAGTCACCAGCGCGAGAAAAGGTTTACATCACATAATGCGATGGAGGACAATGTTTGATATGCAATAAAGTATCATTTGAACGAAATCAAGTATATGTGGCAAAACGGTCAAAAATATTTGGGAAAAGAATTTAGGCCAATACAACTAAAAGAAAGTCTAGCTAATTTAATAATTGTTCTTCGGGCAGTTATTGAATATTTGTTTTAAGGAATTTCATGTTCATGTCGTGATGTTCAATACATAAGTGTACGGGCAGACGGGGAGGGCAGGGAGAAGTGGCCGCACATAAAAATAATGAATAAAGTGCCCCTTTTGAAAATGAAAAGTGTTCCTCAATTACTGTCAAAGGTGCTGGAATTTGTGGCGGAATATTCGGACACTTTTAAACAAATATTACAAAAGTATCTTTTCAAAATGAATGCTGCTTGGGGTTCTATTTACTAGAGGAGGGGAGGGGGGGGGGGTAATGTTCATTTATTAAATAAAAATGAAATGACTATAACTGTTTTGTCAATAAAATCGTAGACCTGTAACAAAAAAATTCGTTCCAACAAAATTCATATATTTTGGGTAATTTCCATACTCCTTACTCGGGCCAATTCAGCCTCATGACGCATACCAATATCATAAATGGGCGGAATTTTCCTACCGAAAGTGGGGAAAAGTCAAAAGTTTGTGGGGACAAAATTACGCTAAAATACACACAAAAATTCTTTCGGAAAGTACAAATTCGGAAAAAGTGTGTGTGTGATAAGGGGGAGGAGGGGGGGGACGCCTATATTTAAATTTCCCTCTCAAATCTAGCCTATATACATGAACAACGGTGACCGATATGATTCAAATTAAGCAGTTTGATAGCATCATGGTTAGTTGACACAAAATTAAATTCAACCACTGACGTCTTCATATTGGTACAAAATCATATCAAGCACCTTATGAAAATTGAATTACACACTGTGGAAAATTGAATATCGTGAAATGGAAGAAATGCTTCGACGGCGGAGCTTTCAATATATTGGCGGGAAGGGAAGGGGGTCGTAATAAAGTCAAATGACATGTGATAAAAAAACTGTGGAATAAAATGAAGTTGTATAAAGTGGTAACGCATGTGAGCCTAAAATTATAACTTCTCCTTCAAAAAGTGTGGGGCGGGGAGGGGCCACCGTGAGTGCGGGAGACAATGTTTTCCCAAAATGTATTCTGACTAATAGCTGCCGAGGTCCTGAACAGAGAAAACTGCTCCTCCCATAGTTAGCCTACATTATTCTTTTTCCGTTTGGGAGATGAAATTAGGGTACTAAATTAGGAAAAAATGGAAAATTAAGCAAACGTTAAATTTCTGAATTTTCTGAAGCTGTTTGCAAGAGATTTTAAGCAAATATGACTGAGCATCAATGTTAAAAAAAGTGTTGGAAAATTTTCCGCTAGTGGCTGGAATGTTTTTGATTGATATTCTTTCCTTTTGGGAGGTAACTCTTCATATGCCCTTGTCTCTGAACCCTTGAAATCTTTTTCTTCGAAATAACTTTTCAGAATCGGGAATCCAAATTGTTACTGGGAAGCAAAACCTTTAAAAGAAGGATAATATGTGTGGGGGATGGGGGGTAGGGGGGGGGAGTGGTACACGCGATTTTGTTTTTATCTGAACTATTTAAGATTAAATTTCTTGATAAAAATAAGAGTTTCCGGAAAACTGTTTTCATGCATCAATTTGGGGTATAACATATTTTCAAAAAAGTACACATGTGGATGGGGGGGGGGGGAGGGGGGGATAGGTAATTGTCTGTACTATCCCACTAGCCAAAATAGGCCAAGATTTTAGCTTTAACCTGAAAATAGCTGGTAAGAAGTTGATTTGTTCATTATAGGTCCAAAACTATGTGTAGAATAACATACTACAAGTCCCCAGAAATCCTCCTTGAGCTTTCCCGGAAATGGAACATGGCGTCCAAAATGGCCGCCATTTAATTTTGTTATCATAACTTTGCATCCAGAAAGGTGATAAGTAAGAAATAAATGTCTAAACATATATTTTAATGAACAAGTAATCCATTGGAAACATCACTAAGAGGTTAAACATCTCAAAATTACCAAAACTAATATGGCGTCCAAAATGGCCGCCATTTTTATTTTATTATATCATTTCAACCTGACAAGTTCACAATACAAAAAAAATGACCAACAATATGTTCTAATAAACAAAGTATCCACTAAAAAGTACTAAGGGTTACAAAGACGATAAGGTACCAAAATGACCAAGATGGCGTCCAAAAGTCTGCCAACCGGGTCCCAAAATATAGCATATGTATATCACAAAATCCCCTCATATACTTTTGTACACATCAAATGCGTTTGTAACCTTTATCTCATAATCTGTTAATTGATAGAAACTGTGACCCACCATACATGAATCAGGTGATTTTTTTTTTTTAGTGAACTTTTACAATGGAAAGAAGGAGATTTTATTTGTGACAAGTCAGATTTTTCTCCATATGGACTTTTTTTTCTTCAAAGAAGATTAGAAGATATGAATCACCCGTTCTCAGAAAATTTACATTTAGAATTTTCCAAATTTCCACTTACAAGTACCATCCTGTGATCGCCATCCCCAGTCTGTTGGAGGCAGTGGATTTCCCATTTATTGTTGAACTGTGAGGTATTAAAATACAGTAGGAATGTGGCTTTGCTGCAGCACTAGTTGGGGTAAGCTTGACAGCTGGAATGATGAACCAACGGAACTCCTACCAATCGCCCGTTTATTTGCTATATGGCGGTATTCATCCAGAGATTAGCAGTTGCTCGCTTCATACAACTTGAGAAGAAACTTTCTCCTGCTTAATTCACCACTGCAAGTGTGCATTCAGCCTTTGTGAACATGTCCAACAGATCATAGTCCTGTGTTATGTGCATAAGATTAAATGCCTTGTGTTTGCTCTGACGATAGATGGCTGAAACAGTATCACATCATGTTATAGCATGTATAACTATCAAGTGCTTGGCTGTGCCTTTGATTGCCTACCGAATTTCATAAATGTTGTGCAAGGTTGTCGGCTTGCTATGGCATAACATGTACACATTTGTAGAATTAGTTGCCCTAGTCACTAGTATGACTAATAAGTCGGTATATGTTACTGGCAGCTGTACTGACTCTACTACGGCAAGTGCTGTGGACACAATTAGTGAATCTGCCTCTGCCTACTTAACACGTATGCCAAACATTTGCATATTTCATACAGATTTTGAATCTCTTTTCTTGCTTATACTGTTTGTCAGACATTGAGGAGTGGTAGTTGGTGTGTTATTATCAAATATGACCTCACTGAATGTAGTACACTTCTGAGCTCTCCGCCTGTGCTAAGCTACCTTCGTTGAAGCATGGTGCTGCGATAACCATTAAAAACCACTGTTGATCCAATACCATAATGCTTCAGGATGTACGGTATATATGACCGACATACATAACCATAGGTTGACGGCTGATGCCAAGTGACTGTTTGAAGTAGGTGCCCACCATCTACAGTAAAAATCCAAGTCCATGGTACGTTGGATTGCTGTGTAACAAATGGTTCAAATAGACACCAAGATAACTCTTTGCAGGCTTACGCATTACACCAACATGGAAGAGGGAAGGTGGTTGAGAAGCAAGCTCGTAAGTGAAGAACGCTTCCATCTCAGAACTTTTGTTTAGAACACTAATAATTCTGTAGAATAACAAACTTGGGTTGACTTCTGAGTTCTGTCTTCTGTTTTGACAGTTTTTTTCTTGGTACTGATTGTATCAAGCTTGTCCAGTTGTCATTGCGACGCAGTGTGACTTCTGTGAATTTCTTGTCATCCATTAGTAAGGCAGCTGCCAGACCATCATCGCAGTTGACTGATGCATCTGCAATAGTTCTAGTTGATATGGAAACTAGACGATCTGTTTTGTATCCAGCAAATGGTGGGTGTACTTGCAGCCACTGTATGATAGTCACACAATGTCTGAATATTCCTTCAGTTTAACCTTGAATTGCTTCACTGAGTATCCTTCAGATCGATCCAAGAATGCGCTCATGTATTCTAAAAGCTCCTGCACTGAGTATTTACACTCATCATTATCAATTAGAATTTGCAGAGCTTTTTAAATGCTTGCTCCCGCAAATTCTCACCTTACCTCACTTAGTCGTCTCTTCAGGCGTCCTAGCCCATAAGGCTGGAGTGCACTCTCTCGACTGAACTCTGTTATTTGCAACTTGTCTGGCTTCTGTCCACGAGCTCCATTACATCACTTTCCTCTCCTTCTCGACTGTCCTTCTCCAGGTCGTTCTAGGACTACCAACTTTCCTTCTCTCCTCTGGTTTCCACGTCATAGCTGTTACACAGTGCTTAATAGTGCCCATGCGCATCACATGACCAATCCACCTCCACCTTCTTTTTTTTATTTTAGTGCTGATTTTGTTATGTTTAGTGATTCTCAGTATTTCATCCTTAAATATTACATATGGCAATCTGATCTTCAAAATTCTCCTGTAGCATTTGGACATAAATGTATCCAGCTTTTCATTATCTGCTACATTAACTCTCCATGTCTCGCAACCATACAAGAGTACAGACTTAACAAGAGAATTAAACAATTGTATTTTTGTATATATTGAGAATGTGCTTGAGTTTCATATCTTATTTAACTTCATAAATGCTACTCTTGCTTTAGAGATTCTGTTTTGGATATATTCCTCGCCATCACCTTGTAAGCTTACTATTGCACCAAGGTATCTGAACTTGTTTACTTAATTTAGTTGTTGCTTATCGATATAAACTTTGTTTGAACATTTGCTGTTAACTTTCATGAGCTTTGTCTTATCCTTATTGATTCTTAGCCCAGTTTGTGCAGCACACTGATTGAGCCTGGTCACTTTGGTTTACATGTGTTGATATGTAGATGAAAGTAGAGCGATATCATCAGCAAAAAAGGGTTGACATGAACTTCTATCTAATTCCATTCCTTTTATCACCAATCGTTTTCCTCACCACCCAGTCTACTACCATAAAAAAAAAGGAACCCTGGCATTACATCACCTTGCTTTACAACACTTTTGACTTTAAACCATTCAGATTCCACACCACCATCTATAACTGAACATTCATTGTCTTTGTATAACGCTTTAATCAAATTCTCATCAGGCCTTTTCTCACTCAGCTTAAAAAATGATTGGGCACACTTTCAATGACACTTAGCCTCCACTGAAACAATGTCATATGCCTGTTTTACACGTTCTGTAACAACATTGCCCCACTGGTCTTGTCTTTGTCTTGCACATTTTAATAATGTTGCTTGGAAGTCCAAGGTCTCCACATTGCTTACTACGCTCGTTCTTTTATATGGTTTCTTAATGCCTAGTTTGACAGGCTCCAAACAGAAAATACAATCATTTTTTTTTTATTTGTATGTCAAATGTCTAAGAATACTACACCTCTGTTGAGGTACTTCTACTTTTCCTTCAAGACTGACATACTTTTTTCAGCCACTATGGAAAATTTAAATGCCGGCCATTTCGGACGCCATCTTGGACTTTAAGTATGTTATTTTACACATAATTCTGGAGCTATCCTGAAAAATTTAGCTTGTTACCAGCTATTTCCAGGTTTGGGCCTTTTTTGATCTAAAATTATTGACCTAAAAGTGGGGGATATATACCCCAGTGATGATGATGCCATAAAGAAAGCTACACTTTTTCCGTAACGTGTGGGCCGAAACTTCATCTCGTTTTTTGGACCCTCAAAAAGATTTCCTCGTTTACATTCACCATGTTGTATATGTTACGTATTGTTGTTAGATCTCGTTCATAATTTCAACTTCCAAGCTTTGTTATTATTGGTACGCACGCTAGTTGTTCGATTTAGTGGTGTACGCCCGCGATTTCTTTTGACGCTTGGACGTTCGCAGTGTTTTCAATTAATTAGGTACAGACACTTCAACGCTTTGCATAGACCTAATCCACCAAATGGAAAATGACGTCATCAGGCGGCAATTTTGTAAACAAACCAAATTTAAGTAGGCAAAGCGCAGCGAAACAACCAAATCGTACAAACGGAAACAAATAAAATGACATTGATTCTTAGTGATTGATTCAAGGCTTGCCTCTAAAATGCTTTTTGACTTATCGAAAACCGTTGAAATTTTACTCAAAAGGAACTGTTTTATTCTGGAAGCCTAATTTGGCGTCAAAACCACAATTTTTAAATCAATTCTTACGAGATAATATGCCTAATTTTAAAATGTTAGCGAACTTTTGCCTAACGTTAGGGGCTAAAGTTAGAGCCGAACTTCTTAGTTGTAACGTTACAAGTTTCATATCTAGCTTAAGTAGGCTTACTGTATTGTTAGTGTACTTCATTATTGCTAAAAAAGAAACAACACAATTAAAAGAACAACAAGTGTAGATTTCGTTCATAAATTTCGACTAAATTCCTCTTCAATGCGTTTAAGTTAATAACAGACCTAACGAGGGCCTACATAGTATTCAACTTGTGCATGGCATAAGATTAAACACAAACGTAATACAAATACTAACAAATACTAGGCAAGAAATTAGAATAGAACTTAGTTAGATAGGGCAGAGGTATTTAGGCCTCGAAGTTCGAAAAATATATGCCTTAATATGTCAAAAGATTTAGGCCTATCTCATTAATATGTTTATGTGCCTAGCCCACTGTATTACTCTTTAACTCTATAATTAGGACTGTCTACTGACCTTTGTAAGTTGTAACACTACATGTAGCCTTTCATCTGACAAGCTGTACTAAAATACTCATATTTAACTTTTGATTGACCGACCACATTTAGGATGCAATGAAATTATGTTTGAACTGAGCTGGATGATCCTTTCATATATAAGATCATTGGTAATTCATTTTCTGTTTAAGTCAAGTTTAGGCCAAGTTCGTCAAAATAGGCCCATGATATACAAATATTGGCAATGAGTGTGACAAAGGTCAGTCTTATTAGGAATAAGACCAGTAGTTTTGCCAACTACATTGGAAACAACTTTAACATTTTCTGCCAGATTTAGAATTGTGGGCACATTTTATTCCTAAAAACAAAATAGTGGTTGCTTGAATTATATGAAATACAGTATGTGATAAAAACGCTTTTTAAATATTTCTTCGAGTGGATATAAAGAGTAAAGGCAGACCTGTTAGTCTCAAATTTGCCATGAAAATTTTATATAGGCCTACATTAATTTTACTTCATTACATAAAGTGTTTGCACGACTCTTTGTATTCAAGAAAATTTTGATTTTCTCATTTGATAATATTCCATGAGCATAGAGCTATACATGCATGCAGGTACATAATATATTAATATTTGGCTTCTTACATAGATAACAATTTTCCTGATAGTTTCACATTTTTGATGAAAATTTGGTCTTCAAGCATACACTAAGTTCACCTATTTAGTGAAGTACTAGTGTAGGCAAAAGAAAATTATGCATAGATGCAATGTTTATGTGTATTAATACACATTTCACACACTCTATACACAAAAGTGTGTACACATCTACACTATATCAAGTTGCATAACAGCGGCCTAACTCAAGCATTAAGAAAAATCACATTTGGCTGATCATGTATATAGTCTGGGAATATGATCTTATGATGTAATGAATAGACCATGTCTGTTTTCTTTATTCATATCTTTCATCATTCAGCTGAAAGCTGGTTAAGGTGTAGTCAGATAACATTTGACTGTAGTATACGCCATAGCCACTACATGGCTGCTATACACACGAATATGCAAGTATTGCCTTGCAAGTAGTAATGCCTACTGAGTGAGGTGTTTATCTCACTAGTTAAGGTGAGGCCTTTCTTGATTATATAATAGCAAATATAAAATCAAATATCAGTAAAAAAATGACAAAAAGATAAATACAGCAAAAGTAACAAACCATAAATTGAAATGTATGATACAATCTGAGACATCTAAAGAAAACGTCCACTTTCCAAATTTTGATGATAGTACTGTATGAGTATAATATAAACAGACAGTACTTCATCTCAATCTTATCTCCTTATGAAGCTTGATGTTTAATATACTTTCGGTGGTGATATGTAAATTTATATCAACTTGGTGAATACATCAGCAGGTATTTACAGTTATTCAAATGATCAATTTTGCATTGTGTCACAGTGCATTCAAAACCGTTCCCTTCATGTAGCCTAGCATGAACACCAAACTTTCAAAGGTACAACAAGTCTTGGTATCTATATCTACAATTTATGGCAATCCTATATAAATATGATCTTATATTGTTCAAAATAGTGTAAAAATTACATTCATTCAGTGGCCTTTGCTTAATTGAGAAAACACCCACAATGTCCACCCTAAACTAAATAGTATATAGGCCTATTAATTCCAGAGATATAACCCAGATCAAATCCACATCTAGATTTGATATAAATCACATGCATAACCAGATAAAGACATGCAATTTATTTGTATATAAAATGAACATTCAATCAATTTGATATCTACCTTGAATGCTTGATGTGGTCATATGTAATTAACTATTATTCAGCTCAGTAATGCTTTTTTTAAATTTTGGATGGCCTAACTTCAGTGGGTTTATGCTTCAAATTAGTAGGTAACATTAGGCCTACTGGCTGACAACATAACTCATATGTGCATTTTTATTTTTCATTTTTTTACCGATTCTGGTCCTACTCGGCTTAGGCCTATATTTTTTGAGTTTCACAAAATTTTATTAAAGTGTTGATTTAGGCCTAATACTTAGATTACAATCGCCGAAAGGGTTTTCCCAGTGATTTGGGCCTAGGCTAATGAATTCATGCGTGAAGGCTAACGTTAATAATACTGGCCTTGGTTAAAAAAAAATTGTGCAAAGTTTAAGGTAGAGCGTTGTTTACTTGCGAAACAACACATGTTCAGTTAAAATCACTACCAACTGTATGTATTACTCCCCACTACTATTCTGTGTAGAAATTATTGAATAAATTCAAGCATTTTGTACAAAATTAATGATCACATTGGTCAAAATAATCAATTTCACATTGATTTACCTATAAGTAATAGAGCACAAAATGCGTAGTTTGCGTACATACAGTTTTCCCGGACTGTGACCAATTTGTAAAGTTCCCGGATGGTAAACAACGTGAACAATCGCGGAGAAGGATCAGTGAAATAATTTCTTATTTTAACCAATTTACAACAGCTATGAGGTTTAAAACGTAGGTGCCCATTAAGATTAAGTTTTTTTTCCAAATATGTTCATGCTATTTTTACATAGTATGATGAAGTTTCGAACTTACATAGTTACAATGACAAAAGGCAACAGCCTCAAATTTGTCGCGAAAAGGCTTATTTTAAGCCGTGCGTCGTCAATATTCGGTTACGCTATTATGTTGAGTCATGTAAACCTTTTTCACATTGTAATTTGCACGACTTCTGACTGTACAAACGATGCATATTGTAACAGTACACAGACAAATGTTATCTGACTAGCTCAATCAGGGACTGTGATAGCTAGGATGAGACTTCTTATGGAGCCTATGGAATGTCATGTGGGACATGGGGTGAGATGCCATGTGGGACATGGGGTGGGATGCCATGTGGAACAGGATGGAAAGCCATGCGGGATATAGGGTGAAATGCCATGTGGGACATAGGGTGGAATGCCATGGGATGGGATGCCATGTGGGACATGGGGTGGGATGTCATGTGGGACATGGGGTGGGATGCCATGTGGGACATGGGGTGGGATGCCACGAGTAACACAGAGTGTAACATAGGTAGGGATGCCATGAGTGACATAGGGTAGGAGGCTATGTGACATAGGTAGGAGGAAATGGGGACATGGGATGTGATGCAATGTGGGACATTAAGTATGATGTCATTGGGTGATTGGAAGAGATACCATGAGGAACATATGGTGGGATCCAATGTGGGACATAAGGTGGATCATCAGGTGGGAAGCCATTGATGAGACATACGGTGGGATGTCATTGGGGACAGAGGGAGAGATGCCATGTGGGACAAAGGGAGGGATGCCATGTGGGACATATGGAGGATGTCATGTGGTACATATGGTTGGATTAATATGGGACATACATGTAGGATGGGATCCATGTTGGACATAGGGTGGGATGTCATGTGTGTCATAGGGTGGGATGCCATGTGGGACATAGGGTGGAATGTCATGTGAGAGATACTGTATGGTGGAATGCCATGTGGGAGAATGGCCAAATGCCCTGTGGGACAAGGCATGGGATGGGATGTCATGTGGGATGTGAGGTGGGATGTCATTTGGGATGAGATCCAAGTGGGACAGGGTGGGATGTCATGTAGGTCATAGCATGGAATGCTATGTGGGACATACGGTGGAGTGTCACGTGGGACAAGGGATGAGATGGGATGTCATGTGGGACATAGGATGGGATACCATGTGGGAGATATGGTGGAAGGCCATGTGGGACAAGGGATGTAATGTCATGTGGGACATTGGATGCCATGTGGAACTTAGTGTCAGATGCCATTTTTAAAATTGGCCGGGTTATATGATATGGGTGTCAATTTGCATGGGCATGCGAACCATAACGGTATTTACCGTTCTAGTTTAAAGAAGTAAGTATTTATTAATTGTTCAAAGTTGAAGATTAGTGGTCCAAAATTGGGCATTTTTGGTGCGAACTTGAACAGTTGAAGAGAGTGCAAAATTAGCGATATTTCTATCGATAGCCTAACAATAGGAAATAGGGCTACGGAGTTTTGTTAGGTGAGATAAACCCGTAATAGCGCCCCCTATTAGATACGCCATTGAATAATGATGATGATGATAATAATAATAATAATAATAATAATAATAATAATAATAATAATAATAATAATAATAATAATAATAATAATAATAATAATAATAATAATAATAATAATAATAATAATAATAATAATAATAATAATAATAATAATAATAATAATAATAATAATAATAATAATAATAATAATAATAATAATAATAATAATAATAATAATAATAATAATAATAATAATAATAATAATAATAATAATAATAATAATAATAATAATAATAATAATAATAATAATAATAATAATAATAATAATAATAATAATAATAATAATAATAATAATAATAATAATAATAATAATAATAATAATAATAATAATAATAATACTAATATTAATAATAATAATAATAATAATAATAATAACAATACTAATATTAATAATAATAATAATAATAATAATAATAATAATAATAATAATAATAATAATAATAATAATAATAATAATAATAATAATAATAATAATAATAATAATAATAATAATAATAACAATACTAATATTAATAATAATAATATTATTATTATAAATAATGATAATAATAACAATAATAATAATAATAAAAATAATAATAATAATAATAATAATAACAATAATGATAATAATAATAATAATAATAATAATGCAACTTCTCTCCTTCTTTACTCAGAAAGCGAAAACTCCCCATGGTGGAGTGTGGATCTCGGATCCGTCTATCCTGTTATCCGTGTTGTCATCTACAACCGAGAAGACTGTTGTTGTGAGTTCGCATAGACTTAAGAAAATCAGTATAAGTGTAAAACTTGGCAAAATGTGTTTCCTGTAATACCACTTTATTCCGTTATTAAAATAGGTAAAAATGTTAAGTTTTTTTGATGATCTCATAACATGGTTTACATAATTCTTGTAAGATATTTGTATTAAAAATTAAAATCTAGTCCAAAGATGAAAATGATTAATGAAAATAATAAAGTAAGAAACTCTCTCTATGTGTAGTTTCTGGTATATTTTACAATAACTCATGCAAAGAGTCAGAGGCGGAGGAACCGAGTGGCACTGGGGCATATGCATGCCTCCACTATTATAAAAAAGTGCCTTTTTCAGAGAGGAAAAAGTGCCCTTTTCAAAGAGGAAAAAGTGCCCTTTTCAGAGAAGAAAAAGTGCTCTTTTCAGAGAAGCAACGTGTCCTTTTAAACATGGAAAACGATCCCCTGTCAGCCTGTAGACTGCTCAAGATTGCAAATCTGGAACTCTTACTGAACTGTTGAAGAACTTGAAAGCAGCACAAAGTTACCTTAACAGGGGCGGCGGAGCGTTCAGAATATTGGATGGGGCAGAGGTTGCGTTAGAATTGATTGTCTGGCGTATTTGGTTACGACAAACTCGTGATTTTCGGCGTATTTTGTAAATTTGCCGTCGTATGTACAGGGCACTGCACGCTATAGAAGCTTGCAACTTTTGTTAACAGTATAACACACACACACACTTGTGTAGGCCTGCCTCGCTAATGTGAATAAAAATTGCACTTAAAATACCAAAAACTTTAAAAAGTCGGACTATTATTATCATAAAAAATATTAAGAAATAGTTCTTACCCAGTCCTTGTATAATATTGATTGTTAAATCATGAAATTTGGCTTAACAATCCAAAATAAAATAGGAAAAATACTTTTGTTATTGTATCCAAACTTTCATTAGGTTTCAATGAATTTCGACCAATTTTCAACGATAATTTACTATTGGGATCTCAAACACGCCTACTTCTTCACAGTATAGTAACTTGACTTGCAGATTGCTTCACAGATGAGCGATCAACAAAATACAGGAGGAAATTAGAATCCTAGCTAATAATATTATTGACAATAAAAACTTCCACGTAGTGTACGCAAGACACACCTCATTGGTGTGTACACCTAACCATATCATGGCCTATGTACTAGTTGCCTACGTGTACGGACATGTTGAATCATTCGGCCGTTAGTCTCGTACTCGTGTATTTTTTCTTTTTATTTATGAGTAGGCCTAATTCAAAATCATTTTTGTGTGAAATAAAACTTTTAATCGCATCAGAAAGGTAAGATGTTCATGATTTTCATTTGAGTTAATGAAAAACTCTGGCGTAAAATTCCATATGCTATATCTAAATCTTACGACGGAGTACATGTGTCATAAGAAATTTCGAGCACAGCGTAATATTTGTCGATAACGCGAACCCTAATAGGGTGGGGAAGGGGGAGGGGGGGGGGTAATGAGGTCAAGTGGCATGTGATAATAATATTTGGGAGGGGGCTAATTAGGACGGCCAACGTGATAACACATGTTCACCTAAAATTATTGCCCACATCCCCCAGGTTCTGCCGCCCCTGCCCTAATTGAAATTAAAATTGTGATAATTTATCTGTACCGGCATAACCCGACGTTTGACGTAGAAAATAAAATCGATCGAATGCGCGTCACCTATTGGCTTTGCTCCATTCGTGCCAGTGAACGGCTAATAATTTGCATAAACACGTATGTATTAGTAGCGCGATTGTACTGTTGTGTAGAGCCTCAAGATCCGCCGATTTTTTTTTTTTTTTTTTTTGAGTTAAATTTCGGGGTAAAGCCGGTCAATATTGGTGTAAATTTTAAGGTCAATATGTTTCTAATTGTACAAATGTTTGGTTTTCGAATTCATTTGGTTAAAATGTTCAGCAGTTTTCAGTGAGGTACCATTTTTTAAAACGTTTTCCGTCGGATGTAACGTTGTGGCATATTTATTTTCAAGTTTCAATTATTTAAACTAAATTATAAAATCATAACATTATTTTAACATTCAGTTATTTAACAAAGGGATTAAGTTTTATTACAAGAAACACACTTCGCCAAAGTTGTATCGCTATTCTAGGATTTTACAAATAATCCTTTAAGTGGGATTCATTCCAGACTGCTCCTTAAATTTATATTCCCGTTCCCCGCTGGGCAATTTTAGTCCAAATGACTTTTTTTAAATATGAGAAGGAACAAAATGGGAAATATGGAATGTTACTGACGTTGGTTTATTTACTTGTTTTTTAGAACCTCGTTGAGTAAATTCTGGTGCCTAATTTGTTTGTGTTTGATAGAAAGTTCGCAAATGCTACAATACAATGCGATAAGGAATATTATTAAGGTGGTCATTTATTGCGATTGATTACAAAGTTTCATCTCCCTCTGATTTTCATCAGCTGATCGACTCATTGGAGCTGTTGTTCGAGTTCTTGATGTAGACCTCGGTAATGGTGAAAGTGCGGAAAATGTCATCAGAATGACTGAAGTAGGCAAGGTTACCGAAGCAAATTATAACACAAACCCTATTACCTTCTTGTTGAGCACACCCGCTTATGGAAATGTGGTCAATGTGCAGTTGGTTGGGAGGACGAATTACTTGACCCTCTGTGAAGTGGAGGTTTACGCCCACTGCCCTGCAGGTAATCTTAACAATCTTGAAAATAGTAAAAGAGCACCGTCTCTTTTAATCACTATTTGTGTGTTTGCAGCTTTATGATAATAGGCATACACCTCAACTATAAAGATGCAAAATTGTCAACCAAACATATTAATATTTCATGGCAATAACTGTACATCAATCACCCAACAAAATTAGAAGAACAAAAATATATACACCACACATATTTATTGTATGTCTACTGTACAAAAAAAAAAAAACCAACACTGCTGCTGGGACAAGGTACCACCTTATGTCAGAGATTATAGTTACGTCACAGATTAATTATGTCACAGATTAGATTTGTCAATTTGCTACGTCACAGATCACTTGTGTCACCAAGTACGTCACAGATTAATTATGTCACAGATTTGTCAATATACTTTACAGATTTGTCAAGATACTTCACAGATTAGTGTATGTCACAGATTGGGTACGTCACATACTATTTAAGTCACATATTAGTTATGTCACATAATATCTGCGTCACAGATTAATTACGGTATATCACAGATAAGTTTTGTCAGAGATTTGTTATGTCACACATTAGTTATATCACAGAATAGATACGTCACAGATTATTGATATCACACTTAATATTTGGGACGATCTACCATGTTCCCTGTTCAGTATGCCAATGGCTATCGCAACGGAATGGATGTTTAAAGGAATCGTCTCATAAACACATTCAGAACTGAACGCCGTTGTGCTGGTAACGTCACTTCCGGTTTTCAATTTTCCCTATTGATCATGAAAATCTGCGATGTTATCGATCGATCACACATCCGCCGGACCGAACATAGGGGCCTACATGTGTTATCGACAATATCAGAGATTTCTCTATTCAATGAGGAAAATTGAAAACCGGAAGTGACGTTACCAGCACGGCGGTGTTCACTTCTGAATTTATTTATGGGCCGATACCTTTCCTTTAATGTTTTTCTTATAATATGAATTTAAATCATTTAAAGTTTTTGCTGCCATCATTTTTTTTTTTTTAAAGAAAATGTGGCAGCTGGGAAAGCAACATCGCAGAGCTCGAATTACAGTCCCCCGAAATGGCTGGCCGGGGTGCGGTGGATGGCGACGAAAGAGGACATTTTGGAACAGCCCCTAATTCATGCACTCACACAAGTAAGTATTCAAATAAGTGTTATGAAGATTGTTACGGGATTGCAGGAGAAATATTATGATCAAATGCATTAAATTTCATTTGCTCTTTTTAAAAGAATTTTGGAACAGGATGAAAAAACAATGGGAAACGAAAAAGTCTTTCCATCTATAATCAAAAATTTGACCGGTTTTTTTTCTTCATGGAGCGCCATTAAGGATTATTTCCCATTATAGCCTAAGACAGATTGTTAATGGTGATCTTAAATCATGTGAAAAATTATGAAATTTTGTGGATCGTGAAATTTGTCCTAATTCAGCCGTATATAGTGTACCTATATCTTCATAATTATTCTAATAAATTATCCAGACT
>JAIGNY010000566.1:712500-837500 GCA_020152595.1 Chiridota heheva
CTGTGGTCACCCTTTTTAAAAATAGGAGTGGCATTAGCAATTCTCCAATCACTAGGACCAACACCAACATCAAAGCACTTTGAAAAGATGATACCCAGGGAACAGAAAGAACATCAGAACACTCACCGTCGTAAGACAGCAGGATGTATACCATCTGGACCGTGTGCTTTATTTAAGTTCAAACCCTTCCAATTCTTAGACACAACATCAACTGAAAAATCAACATTCTTAATGGATACTGGAGAATGCATACTAAGATATTCCACAACATCATCAGCAGAGGACTGCTTAGTAAAAACAGACACAAAGTAGTCATTCAAAACCTCAGCCATATCCTTACCACTATTGATAGTAACACCACCATTACCCTGAAGGGGACAGACAACCTCCTTTTTTTCCCCTTCTTTTTTTAAGCGAACATAAGAATGAAACGACTTAGGATTAATCTTAACCTCTTTAGACAAACGTTTTTAAAAAGCACTATAGTATCTCTTATCAAACCCTTTGTAAACTTTTCATGATCCTTATACCATGGAGCTATTAACTTCTAAGTTAATAGCTCCATGCTTATACCTAGCAAGCTCCGCAGGACACCCACTGTGTTTATAACAATGCTACAACTTCTTCTTTTTCCGAGCAGCCCGCAAAACCTCACAAAATTTAATTGGATATTTTCTTTCTTTCTCAATCTACTTTCAGTCGACCGTCTTATTGGTGCTGTTGTGAGAATCATAGATATTAACCTCGCAAAGGGTTATGACAGCCCGATGAGAATTACCGATGTTGGAAAAGTCACTAGTGACAATTACCAACAAAAGCCAATTGTCTTCACACTCGACTCTCCCGTGTTTGGCAATGTTGTGAACGTGCGGTTGGAAGGAGTGACTAACTTTTTGACTCTTTGTGAAGTTGAGGTTTTTGCAGTACAGTAGGCTGGCCTTGATTACCCTGGAAAATCTATCGGAAATGATGACAACGTTCCATCAATATAAAACCTTATCCTTCAAATTAAAAAAAAAAAAGGTTATTAAAAAAATCCTTTTTATTTTTTTGGGTGTAATTTTGTAGTTGGGTTTCGGTAAATGTGAGATAAACAACTCTATGGTTTTTCTTTCGTTATGTTTTACTATACTATGGCATGCAGTTACTAAGATCCTGCAGCCGCAGACACTAGCACACAACTTTATGCAATGTAGGCTACAGTAACTAGTCAGTATGCCCGTCCCGCCGTAGTGACGTATACTAAATAATATGCCTGTTATAAAAACGTCTAATCTCATCGTAAGTTTGTAAGAAATCTTAAAAGGGCGAGAGAAAAAAACAATAAATTAACAAATTGCATTATTTGTTTTAAGATATTCCTTTTCTACATTCTTCTCAACCACCTCTTTGGCTCAGAGCCCACCACAAAAATTCAATAGGAATGCCATACCAATAAACATATTTTTTTTTGCACTGTTTATTTTGTACGTTAAAATCGGAAAAATGCTGATCACCAAACCACAAAAGACTCTCAAATAATCAGCATAATAGAGTATGAGCAATGACGTCATCAACGCAGGTGTAGGGAATCACCAAATCATCTACAAATTGTTGTTTTTGGGTTGGCTATTTTGCTTTTGTTTATTGACTGAAGTATCTGATTGGCTTCGGTACTGCCTATAACCGTAGTTTATTCATAAAATAAAGCCTTAAAGGATTAGTTCTGGGGTCAATCAAGTCCATCTTCTATGAAAGAGGACTTCAAAAGAAACAAAATGGTTTAAAAACCGTATTTCGTTTAGGAGATATTTAAGTTTAAAGCTATGTCTTATCTGTGTATAAATGACTGGTGTGGTAAATCTACTACGGAAAGATGTCGCCCTCATTTTCACATTCTTCTTGTTCTTAACAATCGTTAATGCATTTTAAGAAAAGTATATTTTGATTTTTTACTATTAACATTATTTTTCATCAAACTTTCTTCAGGCAGTCAGGTAGTATATTATACATACCCTTACTAGATTAAGTTTTACTACTTTTCTGACATATCCCATGGTTTTTGGGCCTCAAAATTGCAAAAATATGATAGAATGCCTAACGAATTTGAGGAATCTGAGGCTATGATATTACAACTAGTCTGATTTCAGTCGTTTCTACACAAATAATACCAAACTTTAAGCTTACATATCTTCTAAATGGAGTAAGATTTTTGAATGCTTTCTGCACTGCTTTGTTTCTTTGGAAGTCCCCTTTCATATAAGATATGTTTGCTTGACTACTGAACTAATCCTTTAATTCCGGACCCAATCCCGTCCACCATTCCAGCTCAACTTCAATGCGTGAGTGTGACGTCTCAATGCACATATCTGTACTTGATTGAATTTTCGATTGTTACGTTACAAATTTATAAACAAGAATGCAATCTACAGAGTTGCTGATCTCATCACCCCAACTTAATCATGCAGTCACATGCGGGAGACTAATGACCTCTGATCTTTGACATTAATGTGGGTCATTCTGTGTATCAACCTCTATCTTCAACCTCTTGAAAGTTTACACCACTACAATTTATATTGGATTTGGTAAAAATGGCGAAGCTAAATCCATTCGAGTCATTAGACTCATAAGACCAGTGATTATTTCAGGTTTCCATGGCGCGGGCGGATGAATTTACATGACTCCCCCTGGACGGGACGCCAGTACATCGCATACTAAATCCTCAGGAAGTGCGGGTACTAATGTTGCAGCTGAGTGGACTGAAGCAAGTAGAGTAAAGTGTCTTCAAGGACACAATGCAGCGCTCACGACGGGAACCGAACTCGGTACCATTTGAATCGAATACCAGCATGATTCATTAACCACTGAGACACTGCACCTCACCGGTGAAAATGGGTCAATGGTAGTTAACTATAATCTTTGACCTTTGAAACTAAGCTAAAACTTTTCATTACGTGGAGTGTGACAACCAACTATACCATTTTTCCGCGGGGCCCTAAAGAATGCGAAAAACTACATATACTGAAATAAAAAGCATAACTACCTTCAATTCATTTAAAAGAAAACTCAATAACTATCTATTCTCCAGGCTTAGATGTCTTTTTAGCATAATTACCCACGAAATTTGACAACAGAAAAACCATACGTCGCAGGTTGTGATACGTTACTATGTAGGTTCCATCAGCAACTCAAACTTGCTTTTCATTTAAGCAATACAGCGGAAAGGTCAGAATTAAGTTTATTGCCATTTGTACCTTTGACCAATGGGATCAAAAGTACACTGGGCACAATTTCAACCCCAAATGTACCACGCGACCTTGTTGAGTCTATTTGGACAGGTAGTTGCAACATAAGCCCAAATGGCTGAAAATGAACTAAAAACATGCATGCAACCTCAAAAGTTCCAATCACAGTAGGTTACAAATTGACCATTTTACAGCATTTTAAAACTTAGATACCTAATTTGCATAAATTTTGTGACCAGAATGGGAAACTATTAAATTGATCATGTTAACCTATTTGGCTACAGTCTGACAGTAAACAGGATATTATTTTAACCTGGACCAAGATTTAGCAGCAGAGCGTACGTTGTGAACCTTTGATATTTGAAATTTGAAAATGCCAAACATGAACTACATAGTTCACACTATCAAACAGTGGACGCCTTTCAAAATAGCTAATTTGGGAATACTATTAAAGAGGCTAGCATGTTTGACAATATATATTCAAAGGATTTCAGTCTCAATTCATCAATATTTTGGGTGTAAATGAATATTTGTTTCAGTATCACTTTCCACCTTACAACCGAGGATGATAAATACGTGGCTTCCAAGCGTGAACGATGGAATCTAACCGACAAACTGTGGACGCAGGCCTAACAGGTACATATCTTGTGTCGAAATCAAATCCAATAACCGTGGACGTGTTATTTTGCGAATGAGGGAGGCAGTCAATGTACAAGACCACATCGTGACAACATTTATACATAGTGAATACACATGACACTACCGGAGACTAACCAATTGACTGAGTTCAGAATTAAAAAATGTATTGAGAGCATCATCAAAATGATGATATTGACAGTTTTATCATCATTATTATTATTATTATTATTATTATTATTATTATTATTATTATTATTATTATTATTATTATTATTATTATTATTATCATTATTATTATTATTATTATTATTATTATTATTATTATTATTATTATTATTATTATTATTATTATTATTATTATTATTATTATTATTATTATTATTATTATTATTATTATTATTATTATTATTATTATTATTATTATTATTATTATTATTATTATTATTATTGTTATTATTATTATTAATATTATTATCATTATTATTATCATTATTATTATTAGGTTACTTATAAAGCTGCAAATACTATCAAACATAATCAAATGCGCTGTACATAAAATAAAGGTAATATGAAAGGATTGCAACTGTAAAATATGAATACATAAATAACCTAAAATACCTGTATACGATAAAGATAATGATAATGAATTCAAATTAAAAGGCTATAAGTAAAGATGTAAAAAGGAAGATAAAATGATAGAATAATGTTTAAAAAATGTAAAATGAGCTAAAATCCTAAAAGATTATCAACTATGAAAATTAAGATAAAGCAAAAGTATAACCCCAACGGAAATAAAAATGATTAAGAATAAGCTCCACTGAAATCAATAGGTTTTAAACGAGTTTTCAACGAGTGTGACGTGTTGAGAGCAACGTGACTTCTATTCTATTCTCTTCAAACTTTTCATTCCGATACATTTTACCTTGCACTTTACCACCTCCATTTTGTTTTGTATCTTTATTTTTTTGGATTCTCTTTCTGTGGATGGGTGTCTGCATTCAATGAGACCGTTCTTTTGTTTTGTTTTCCCCTCCCGTTGTGACCAGACTTTCAGTATCGATACCTGTACAGTGGTTCTGCTATAGTAGTTCCGCATTTTTCTACTTGCCTCAGGTCTCTCGACCCTTGGATTTATTTCATCATGACAAAACGCTTCTGCCTTGACCTTGAACTTGACCCTCCCCTCCCCTCCCCGTGCCCCACCTGCTACCTCCATTAACCGTTTTTCAGCCCCAGTCCCAAAAATTATAATCATACAGGCCACCAATAAACTAGACAGTTTCAAAAGAGTTTCCCCTTTCTCATACACAAGGCGCTCCACGGCCTTGTCGGTAACCTCCACAAGGTCTCTACCCTCAGATCCAGCAGTCTTCTGGTACAATGCACTAGGGACACTCAAGCCACCACCCTTCTCACCACCAAAACCCTAGCTAATACTTGTACCGACGTTACAGTCACCCTTACCGTTCCCTGAAATCCAGCAAAGGCGTCATCCGAACCAGAGACCTTGCCTACTTGACCGATGAAGACCTCGTTGAGTAACTTGCCAGCCAACACATTACTGAGGCCTGTCGTCTCGTCCTCAAGAGAGACGGTGCTGAAACACCCACCAATACCATCTTCCGGACGTTTGCCATACCAACTCTCTCCTCCCACATCACTGCCGGCTACCTGAGAATTCCAGTCGCCGCTTACATTCTAAACCCCTCGGTTGTCATAAGTGCCAGAGGTATGGCCATGGGAAAAACTCCTGCCGCAGCCAAGCGCGCTGTGGCAACTGTGGAGCTCCGAACCATGACAGCGCCTCGTGCACCAGCACCCCACTCTGAACCAATTGCGACGGTGCTCACCAAGCCAACCATCCCTCCTTCTCAAAAGACTGCACCACCTGGCTTCGGGAAAAGCAGTTAACCAAACTTAAAACCCTTAATTCCAACATGGTCTTGCACCAATTTATCTGTCTGAATTAATTCATCTGTATGTCCCAGATCCCAGACTTAGGTCTGCCTCTAATGGCCCACTGATAAGGAGACAGTATGGCAGCAAACAAGTTAGTCGTTACAACTTTGCTGTCACTGGATCATCTCTCTGGAATGAGCTGCCTGTCCACAGCAATTGAAAACACACCTTTTTACCTAATAATGTAAAGCGCTTAGTTTTGTTCTCAATATAAGCGCTATATAAGCATCTACATAATAATAATAATAATAATAATAATAATAATAATAATAATAATAATAATAATTGCTTACCCAAAGGCCAGAAAGCAATTCCTCGCTTCCCTCGACACCAAGCCTTCCTACTCGAGCGCAGTCTCCTCTTACACCAATACCGCCCCCTAACACAACTAAAACTGACTCACATGCCCAAACTCTTCTTACCCAGTCCTAAGCCCATCACCATTGCCAACAACCCAACCACACCCATTACCCAAACCACCTCCACCACCACTTCTCTCCCCAACCTTCCTTCCTTTTCTAAGACGCCCACCGTCTCCTACCCCAACACCTCTTACTGTCATTAAACATCAAACTCAAGCCAACCTGGCCAACAAATACCAAACCAACAAACTAACCAACAAACAACCAATCAACAAACAGCCCACCATCCAAACCCACAAGTATACTACTAAAGAGAACATGGATTATTCGAAACACACCAAACATACTTCTCGTCCAACTTAGAATGTATAAAAACGCTCTCAAAGAAACAGGGACAGATCCAAATAAAATACAAGCCAACTCAGACCCGATAGATCTTCCTCCAGATAACCCCCTTCCTCCTTATGGCGTACAACACAAGCAATTACAATAACACCCACAACATTATACAATGGAATATCATAAGCCCTCAGGCCAATTCAGAAGAAATTGACCTACTGGCCACCACCTTCAATCCGGTCGTCTCCTGCCTACAAGAAACCCTCTTGAAAACCACTGACCATTATTCCATCAACAACTTCGCTTGCTACCCTAAACATCAAGTGGACGCCGACAGGGCTTGTGGGGGCGTCTCCATCTCGTTAGACACGATATCTCACACAACCCTGTTCATGTGAACACCGACCTTCAGGCCATCTGTATGTCTATCTTCTTCCACAAAACTTTCACTCCTTGCAGTACCCCCTCCCCCTTTCGTTTTTAATAGTTCCGCAGTTCCAACACTTGGAACAACTTAATTTCTTCTCTCACCACCAACACCTTCCACGAAGAAGATTTGGAGAATGTTAATAGCTTCCACGGCAGGATGTGCAAGTCTCCCATCTCCCATGGAATGGTTTCCTTCTCACCGTGAAAAAGACATCGTTAACCACTTCGCCGCCCCTTTCAGCAACATCTCGTCCTCGGCCAACTACCCCAATGCTTTCAAAGCCTCAGAGGCGACCTCCCCATCTTCATTCAAAACTTCCTCTCACCCGCGCAGTTCCAAGTTCGTATTGACCACACACTCTCCAACCCCTACCCCCAAGAAGAAGGCGTTCCCCAAGGCAGCATCCTTTCCCCCACTCTCTTCAACCTGAGCATTAACAACATCGCGGACAGCCTTGGCCCCAAAATCAAACGTGCTATCTACGTGGACGACTTCACCATCTTCTACTCCTCCCCTAGCTTTTCTTTTGTCGAAAATAGGTTCGAACTCAGCCTTAACCGGATGCAAGACTGGTGCAACAATAACTGTTTTAAATTCTCCTAAGACAAGACAGCATACATGCACTTATGTCATTTCAACAACCTCCACCCCAACCCGAACCTCGTGCTCAAAGGCAATCGCATCCCTAAAGTTCACCACACTAAGTTTCTGTGTTTAACTCTGGACCCCAAGTTCTCCTACAAGCAACACATCACCAGCCTGAAACAGAAATGCAACAGCTCCCTAAACATTCTCCGCCTCCTCTCCAACACCACTTGGGGTGCAAACCGCCATGCTCTCCTCAAAATCTTCAGGCTCACTATTTGTGCCAAGCTCGACTACGGCAATACTGTCTACTGTGCCGCTCACAACTTTTACCTCAACCACATCAACACCATCCAAAATTATGCCATCAGGCTTTGTGTGGGTGCCTACATGACCTTCCCCATGACCAGCCTTTATGTTGAAACCAACAAACCCCCTTTCTGCTAAGGTGTAGAAAGCTTAGCCTCTGCTACACTTTTAGAGCCCTCACCAACACCCAGAACCATGTTACAACCTCATTTGGTAACCCAATTTCTCCACCCTCTTTAATAGGACCAAAACCCTATCCCTTCCCTTCAGCTGACGCATCAAATCCGACCTCCTCCATATCGGCATCATCCCCGCCACTTTGGCACCTTCTCCTGGCACACTTTTCCTCCCTGGACCACCCCTTCCTTCTATCCACCTGGGCCTTCCCACTCATCACAAAACCCAAACCCACCATAAATTCTTCATCAACCACCACAACCAAATCAAAGACCAACTCTCAAACTACACCTTTATCAATACGGATGGCTCCAAGAAAGGCGACAAGACAGCTGTTGCTGCCGTCATCTACGACATCACCCTCAGTAGCAGGCTTCCCGACTACACGTCCATCTTCTCGGCATAGGCCAAGGCCATCCTAATTGCCCTCAGCTTTATTGAGTATTCCCCGCTCAGCCATTTTGCCATCTTCTTCGACTCCAAGGTTGTCCTTACTTCTTTACTCAATTTAAATGGGATAACCCACATCCCACCACCTCCTCCGTAAACAACTTTCGCCCCCAACCCCCCTGCAGAAAAAGTATTCTTTACTTCTAAATACCCAGTCATGTTGGCATCCCTGACAATGACAGAGCTGATGCAGCCGCTAAGCTTGCCCTCAGCCTCCCCCTATCCCATTTCCCAAAACCATTTCTGACATCAAACCGCTTATCGCTTCTCTTGTTCGTGAACGCTGGCAAACCTCATGAAACTCCCTAAATTGATAACAAACTGCACGTCATCCAGCCCACCATTCAGATCAAACCCACCATCCACAACTTCTCCCGTATCGACAACATTTGCATTACCCGCCTGAGAATAGGTCACACCCACCTCACTCACTCCCACCTCCTTATTGGCTGCCCCCTACCCCTCTGCACCAATTGCCATTGCACCCTCACAGTCCACCACGTCCTCCTTCCTTGCCCCCTGTACAACCTTCCCAGAGCTTCCATCGCTCCCCAAAACTCAATAGCCGAACTCTTCCAGAAAAACACTCCGGATAAAATTATCTCCTTCCTTCATCATGCTTCCCTCTACAACAATATTTAGTCGTCCTCTCCCACCCCCTATCTCCTACCTTGTTTTTCACCCATGCACTTCCTCCCTCGATCCCAGCTTTCTGGCTTTTACTTCCTGTGTTTCTTCCAATCTCCCCTGTTTTCTTTCCTTCCTACCTCTGGAATGATCTAACTTCTCTGGCACAATTTGACCCTCGCTGTCGTAGTACCGTTAAGCCATCATCAAACAAACACACATTTAAATTTAGATTTAAATGGCTAAAAGTATCAATACATCTAAGATCATCGCAAAGTGAATTTCACAGAGAAGAGAGCAGCATGACAGAAAGACCTAAGTCCAGATTTTAAGGTTCTATAGGTACATTTAGAAACATGCGAGACGAAGAAGGCAAGGTTCTAGTTGGGGTGTAAATGAATATAAGATCACAAAGGTATTGTGGAGCTAGGGTATTTATGCATCTAAAAGTCAACAAAAAAAATCTTAAAATGTATTCTAGAATAAACCGGAAGCCAGTGCATTCTGTGTAAGGCGGGTTTTATATGGTCATATTGCCAGTTACTAGTCTGGCGGCAGCATTTTGGGCTCTTTGCAATTTGTTAATGAGATAAGCTTGTAAGTTGCAAAGAATAGAATTATAGTAGTCAATATGTGAGGTTACAAATACATGCACAAGTGATTTACAAGAAGAATCATCCAAATATTTCCGTATATGCCATAGCTCATGAATACTGAAGGAAGCTTTCTCACAGACATTCACAACATGTGATTCAAGTGAGAGATGTTTGTCCAATATGACACCAAATTTGCACACCTTCTCAACTGTGCGCATAGTTGCATACCCCACTTGAAGAGAGATCTCAGGTAGTTTCGATAATTGCTGCTTAGAGCCAATGATAATCAATTCAGTTTTTGAGTCATTTAAGCTCAGAGTATTAAACAAAAACCAACGCCGGGCATCTGCAATACATTTTTCCATAGCAGAGATAGCTTGATCTTTGGACGTGTTATCATTAGTCTTAAATAACCCTCGCAGTGAAGAAGGTGGTTTTGAATGACATTATTTAATTGAAAATTGTATGTGACAAATAGAAGAGGGCCAGTACTGCTGCCCTGGGGTACACCATTCCTTAGAAGGAGGTCTTCAGAGAAAAACAATTCCCATCAATTAATATATTTTGACTCCTGTAACGTAAGTAATTTCGAAACCATTGAAATAGCAGTCCTTTTATATTGATACGATTTGCAAAAGCGTCAAACAGAGTATCATAGTCAAAAGTACCAAATGCAACTGATAAGTCAAGCAATATGAGTAAAGTTGCTTTGCCAGCGTCCATGTTGTTCATAATGTCAGAATGAACTCTCAGCAAAGCAGTTTCGGTACTGTGATTTTTCGATATGCAGAGTTGTGAACTGGTTGGAGATTATTCTTGGATAAATTATACTGAAATTGATCCAACAGCAGCTTCCAACAATTTCGACAGATGAGGCAAATTGCTCACAGGTCGATAATTCTTCAATTCCAACGTTAGGTCATGTTTCTTTAAAATGGGTATAACAACAGCCCACCTCCAGCACTCTGGAAATATGCCCTGCTCCATCGACGTGTTCATAATATTTATAATAACAGGTAGTAAAATATCAATGCACTCTTTAACAATTATTGATAGAATGGGATCAGAATGCAATGCTTATTGGTAGACATCTTGATCAACTTCAACACATCCACAGAAGATAACTTGGTAAACTGGAAGAATTCTGTTACGTAGCAAGATGAACTGGTTTCAACAGGTCCTGATGAAGTAATGCCTTTCCCTTGTACAAGTGGTGCTAATATCAGATGTAATTCTCTCAACTTTCTGTTGAAGTAATTACCAAAACCATTATTAAGAGTTTTGTTGTCAATAGAGGAGGTAAAGGATTGAGGTCACTATTACCTGTCAGGTTTTTGATCAAGCTAAACAATTTTATTTTTTGTCTGCCACCGCAATCCAGTATTTTAGTTGTATGGTCATTTTTAGCTGTGTCACACGCTTTGCTGAATATATTTCTGGCATTCTTGAAAGCAGTATGATTGGCCGAATTAGGTAAATTAAGCCACTCTTTCTCAGGTTGGCAACAACTCTTCTTGAGGGTGTTCAGAGATGAAAAACCACGGTCTGTGATTAGTTTAGTTTTTTCAGGTGCATGTATGTTCAAGAGTGCTTCTAGTGAACTGTTATGACAATCAAGAGTTGAATGTAAAATTGATTGTTGTATAAGCGCAGTGTTGTAAAGATCAACCTTGAACTTGGGTCATGTCAAGCTTGTTTATGCACATAAACTTGATCAATTTTCGTTTATAACTAACCAGAAGTGTCCTAATGTTTGCATGTACAAAACAATGGTCAGAAATAAAATGATCAGGATGAACTGTGATAACATCGAGGTCGCCATGACATCTGGTTATGAAAAGGTCGAGTGAATACCTCGAAATAATTTTTGTACTTATCATTTTCTTTCTGTTCACAAAGGTGTGTGTTATGGTATCTTTTCGTACTTTTTGTTTTATCATATATTTTCCGATTCATGTTAAAAATAATATTTTAGGAAAAGTATTACACTTCAGTTTTTTTTTCTTTTTCTATGCAATAATTTACGGATTAGACACAAGACAAAGATCAAAAATGTATTTTGTTAATTTAAAGATGTATATAATTTGTGTTACACATATGTATTATTATTTGCTAGAAATAAATTGTGCCTTTGTCATATAAGGGTTGGAAACCACTCTTTGTTTTCCAGGTTAAATGCATCAAGCAGATCTAAAATATGGTTTGCATTCGTGTCATCACGAATATCCACATGAATACTAAAATCTCCGAATATATTTAGGTGATCTGCACTGGAAACTAAATTTTGTAACAAGTCACTGAATTCCGATAAGAAAGTTGAAAAAGTCACCGGGTGGGACGCAGAGTATGGCGATCTGTATACAACGATCACCCTAAGTCGAATATTGTTATAAGCAATCTGCCATTCAGAACATTCAAATGAAGTTAACTCTCCGCTTTTATTATGAATGAGGTTCAATGCACTCTTGAAAAGGAGAGCCGTACCGCCTCCAATTCTATTGGTTCGGCATACATCCTTAAACACATAACCGTTTATATCCAAAGAATTACGTATAAAGTCATCATCAGTATTGAGCCAAGTTTCAGTCAAAGCACAAATATCAATTTATGTGATCAATCACGTGATCTCTAAATACCTCAAGCTTATTTCTGATAGATCTGGGGTCTACACAACTTACTGTGAAATTACAGCGAGGGATTGTCACTGGCTTAACATTAGTACAAATTTCAATCAAATCTGAGGTTTTTACCCCAGAGCATTGATCCCATTTTCTATTTATACATTGTCCACCTCGTCTGCCTCTCCTTGTCTGCTTGTAGGGATATTGTTTTTCAATATACCCAATTCCTTTAGACAATCATAAGCAGCTGGCTTAAGTCGATGAACCAGGGAGGAATTATTGTGTCCAAACCGAAGAAGCTCTTAGGTAGTGAAGTGCACAGATGCAGGATTGTTCATTTGAAGAAAGCGCCCCTTGAAAGACGGACGGGATCAAATTGCCACTGTCATTTTCATCCCCGCGTTTCAAGATCATTCTCTCAACGGGTTGACTATGTATTACGCAATAATATGACCACAAATTTTGTTATAATACGAAGTGGAGTAACGTGGAAATGAAATAAGAAACTCGCAACTTTCCAGTGCTTGCTTGCCAAAGTCACGTAATCGTTCATGCGATTACCAGAATGCCACAGGCACAGAAAACCAGGATGAAGTAGTGTTCAAGGAGCGGATTCTGTAATGTGCTATCAACATATCTTGTAAGAGTAAAGCTCTGCAAAAGACGCAAAGCAGGCAACCAGCACAAAGTATAATAAAGCAAGCATAATCTGAGCAGTTCCGCGAAACACAAAAGTTGAGTGAAATATCGGTTGAAACAAACAATGAAAATACAAGACACCCATTTTGTACGGATAGTAATAAAGAAAGCAATGACGTGTCTAAGGGGCTATTGGAGACTTAGCCTCCCCCTCATCCCCAAAATTCTATCGAAGCCATAAATGTAATTAAATGAAATATCAAATAAACCATGTGTGCCATTTTTGGCAATCGTATCAACTCAGCTTATCATTAATTTTGGACAAAACCTTTTTCAGTTTGCACCAAAAATCCTCCCATTTTTGATCAAACATTTTTCATTTTGTCCCCAAAATCTTCAATATTGACCCAAAAATCTGCACTTTTGGATACAAATCTTCAGGCCTTTATCAAAAATTTCAATTTCGGACCAGAATTATTTTAAGGACACAATTTACAACATAGAACCAAAAACCTTTGGATACGAAGGAAAGTTCTTATGATATCAGGGCTATGCGCGCATGGGAGCTGTAATGACTTTTTAAAGCGATACATTTTTCTAATAGGCCTTTATATCTTTTTGCCCACGCTAATTGGGAAAAATCATGGAAAATTTTCGAAAATTCTCTATGAATTTACAGGAAATTTTCTTCATTTTCTGTAAATTTTCAAAAATTTTCTTCATTTTTAGGAAAGTTTCTTTATTTTTAGAAAATTTGCTTCAATTTCTGACTAATTTTCATAAATTTTTACGAATTTTCCATCAATTTTCGGGAAATCTTCATTTTCCGTAAAAATACATTCATCAAATCTAAATTGTTTCAAAGCTAAACTTAGCTACTAAACTTGGTTAACTGTTTTTTCCTCATAGTTATTATGCTCGGTCGTCGTTCATGTCTAGAAGGATTTTTGCCAACTTAACCTGTAAGTTTGCAAAGCATTAATGAATGTACATACAGTAATGTGCGCTGTACTATTACTTAGTTTCCATTAACTTTACCTTAACTTATTTAGATTCAGATTCAGTTGCAAGATTACAGCAGATGGAAAATGGCCTACGTACCCGCGCTAACAATTTCTTAATTTAGCTGTTTAAGTTTCCGGTTAGACTAGTCTTGTTTATTTCAAATAATATCATTCTCCTTCAATATTTCTTTGTGACTCTTCAACAAATATTTTGGGTGTAATAAATATATTCTAGTATGTTTCTGAAACAGTAAAACTATCAAAACGATACCATTCTTCATATCACGTTTTGGACCTGGCTATTAAAATATCGGATTGGCACCGAAACTTTTCGTCTGCATTCCTCAACGTTGCTAATTTACATGATTTTTGCGAATAAAAACAACGCCATACATTTTTGAATTAGCATTGCTGAAATTGATTGTAGCGCAGTAACCATTAAAATAATATCTTCAATAAATAGCACGTAATTTAAAGTTCATATTCTCTTCATTAAATGAAATATTAAAAAATAATCATGAATTAAGATATGGCGGATTTTGAGCATGGAGTTCACAATAGTAGTCCTGTAGCGTCATGAGGGCCACGACAGAAAAAAGTGGAATGATACACAAGTTCACTAAGGATAATAAACTATCCGCACCAAAACGGGAAGGATGAATTTAACGTAAAAGTAATAAATATTAACGAAATCAATCGGTGAATCGGGATGCAGCCACAAGCAGACAAGAGGCGCTCTCCAATAAGTATATTATAAGTTTCAGGTTGTTGCTGCAAAGGAGCAGTCCGCGTTTATTTATACGAACGTCCTTGGTTTGCGCCACGGGTCAACGCACCCACATACAAATAAAATTATGACCATTTTACCCATAGTATAGAGTCATCAATGAGACCCACTATTTCACCAAAAATTACTCTCTTATCAGGGTGGAGGTGAATATGGAGGTGCATATACATGTGAAAAAGGCATATGAGGTAAATCGCATCCCCGTTTATGTATGTATATATACATATATATATATATATATATATATATATATATATATATATATATATATATATATATATATATATATATATATATATATATATATATATATATATATATATATATATATATATATATATATATATATATATATATATATATATATATATATATATATATATATATATATATATATATATATATATATATATATATATATATATATATATATATATATATATATATATATATATATATATATATATATATATATATATATATACATATATATATATATATATATTTATGTATATATATATATATATATATACATATATATATATATATATATATATATATATATATATATATATATATATATATATATATATATATATATATATATATATATATATATATATATATATGGGTGATGAGATAAAAATGAAAGTATAGAGAGTTATCGCGGCATTGTTTTGATAAAGTTTACATAATATGTATCATTATCAATTACTAACAAAATTAAAAGCTTATTTATCCAGCGCATGTTAGAAAGCAGAGTTTGTGTTACCATGGTTACATTGGTATGATTATAAGGTTATAAACCTGGTAATTTTAAGTTTTTGTAATAAAAATGTTTGTGTGAAAAACTCAGTTCAGCGACTTTAATTAAACGGTTGCCCAGTAAATAGTATTTTTGGTAAACTTCTTGTCACTACCAAGCAATTCCAGCGCTATTAGTACATTTGTTAAATGTTCACTTAATCTATTATTTTTTGAAACTGGTTTCTCATTGGAGGAGGTCTTCAACGGTCAAGTCAGTGACACGTAACTTGCGTGTGTATTTAAGTTTACGTGTAATACCAATTCGCGAGAAACCTTGAAGGATTAGTTTAGTGGTCAAGTAAATTTATCTTTTATTAAAGAAGACTTTAAAACAGACAAAATGGCAAAAGAAGCATTCAAAACTCTTCGGGAAATGATACAAAACTGTTACTAACATTTGTATCAATTCCCAATTTTACCTCTCAACCGAGAAGGATAGCGAAATGTTTTCTCAGGGGCAGTGTCTGTCGGGACAATCATTGATTTTTGTTGGTTAAAAATAACAGCATAGCTAGTGACCCCTAGAGGCAACATAAACTAGAATGTCAAAATATATCAAACGAAAATAGCGACAAAGGAAACTCGAAATATGATAGATATCCCATTTGGATAAAAGACTTCCTAGTGATAAGTAGGATTAGTTCAGTGGTAAAACAAGTCCATCTATTATTAAAGAGAATATTACAACGAGCAATGTCACCACTTTGTTAGAAAAAAACACAATAATGAAGCATCTAAAAAGCATTCAAAAATCTTGTTCTCTTTAGGAGATGTTCAACCTAAAAGATTTATGTACTAAACGGTTGAGATCAGACTACATGACATGTGACATTCCCACATTCCAAAGTATTTGTCGCATGTTTTCTTAGCATTGTTGTGACAACCATTTGATATGTCAGGAAAAGTACCCATATCAAAATCTAGTGAAGTGACTACGATTTTTTATGTTAATCAATTTAGTAAAACAATTTGATTAACTAGAATTATAGCACTCTGTAGAGCGCATACCTCCTCCCCTGTTTATTCTCCACCGGAATACAATTTACTCAGAAACCCTCGACCCACCAAGTTTTCTCTTTCTCACTGTTGATCCTTATTGTCATTTACATTCTAAACACTTGAGGATCATCACTTGTGACCATTGTTTTCAGGCCAACTTGCCAAGTATTCATTAGTTAAGCTCCATACAGGGTAGATTTACATTCCATCATTTTCATTAATGGCAGAAATAAATTGTTTTGATTTCATTGACACCAGAGACCACTTTACTTGATTTTCTTTGAGTCCAGAAAATGCATTGTATAGCTATCTTTCATGGCATGAGTTCATTGTTCAGCACATTCCATTGAAAGTTTCGACTAAGTCTTGATAAATTTTGTCCTACAATATCCCCACCCCTCCATATTTACGTCTACACGGGTTCACGGCTTCCCATTAAAGGTATATTAACAGATAGAGGCAACATTGGCTAAATTGATTATTTGGAATCCACTAAAAAAAATGAAGAAAGCAACAAATTTCATCAATATTGATTACAAATTGGTCATTTAACAGCTTTTTGAGATTTTTGTGCAAATATGCAAATGTTTGTGTTACTCTTGTGATGTAAGAATATGACATAGTCTCTGTTCTTTTATGTAAATCCATTGGGAAGGAAAAGTTTTTATCAGTGCAATTAAACTTCATATCCAATATTTGGTTTCAGTTTGATAATATTTTGCATCTACTGAGATAATACTTGTTTGCAGGAAGATTTATTGTTTTACTTATCAAAGGTATTTTCCTTAAATTTCTTCAAGTGGTAAATAATAGTAACTTTGCTAAATTCTGCTTTTGTATTTTACTGATATAGCTAATGGTTGAAAAGCGACAACATTTAAGGAAAATATGCATGACAGCACACAATGACTTTGATCAATGTGATGTCACATCTAGTCTTGATCTCAGACGTTTCTACACAAATCTTTAAACTTCAATATTTCCTGAAGGAGAATAGGATATTTAAATGCTTTCCTCAACACTAGTATTTTTTCACACTTGTCTTATCTCATATTATGAAGAACTTGCTTGATTACCAATCAAGTCTTATTAAGTAACTCGTCATCACTTAAAAATATCATCTGATGTGGAGGATTTTCAATTTCTGAGTGAAGCAGTTTTTTATATTTTGTAAAAGGTTTCTTTTACTCCCGAGTTATTTACCAGAATAATTACGCAGATTTAAAAAGCTATAGATAGTCAATATTTTTCAATTTTGGATGGATTTGGATTTTCGTGATTTTCGTTTTAGATATTTCAATATTCTAGCTAATGTTGCCTCTATGTGTCACTAGTTATTTGATGCTCGATAATCAATCGATGGAGCTGAGCACTGTCGTCCTTGATTTGGAAATGTTTTACATTTTCTTTGAATGTAGAATGACAATGAAAACTTTGTATGCAATCTAACCGCAACCCCAATATATTGCTTCAGTTTGGTGTTTTTATTTACTTATAGATAGCTATTACTAGCTTGCAGAAGGATTTGATTGTTTTACTTATCAAAGACACTTTTCCCAAATCTCTTAAAGAAGTAAATTGTAATTACTTTACTAGATTCCGCTTTATTTTTTCCTGGCATGCATGGCATAGTCAATTGTTGAATAGCCATAAGAAAAGCATGTAATACAATACATAATGTGTTTTGAGAAATATGATGTCACATCTAGTCTTGATCTCAGACGTTTCTACACAAATCTTTAAACTAGAATATATTTTTTTAAAGAATAGGATATTTGAATGTTTTCTGCTTTCTTAAGCACTTGTGTTCTGCTTTCTTAAGCACTTGTGACAACGACGACGACGAGTGAACACACAATTACAATGACGGGGTCGTCGCCTGCGTATTCGGTTATGATAGTAACAATGCTATCACGAAACGCTTAATACGACCCGGACGAAAACACAGGTACGACGTACGGACAGACATAACATCGACAACCAAGTCAATGTCCACGGTCTTTGATAACCCAGTTGTGGTGCACTGGCGTGTCTACCCAACCCAGGCTTGAACCCAGGGCCTCGTGGTCTGTAGACATGTATGATAAGCGCTACACCACAGTTGGTAAACAAGCACTTGTGTGTGAGAGAGAGAGAGTTGAACACACAGTTACAATGACGGGGTCGTCGCCTACGTATTCGGTTATGATAGTACAAATGCTATCACGAAACGCTTAATACGACCCGCACGAGAACACAGGTACGACGTACGGACAGACATAACATCGACAACCAAGTCAATGTCCACGGCCTTTGATAACCAGTTGTGGTACACTGGCGTGTCTACCCACCCCAGGATTGAACCCGGGGCCTCGTGGTCTGTATACAGGTATGATAACCGCTACACCACAGTAGGTGTTCTTTTATATGACGGTGAACTTGCTTGATCACCAATCAAACTGTAGTACCTTGTGATCACTTAAAATATCATCTGATATGGACGATCTTCAAGTTCTGAGTAGCGCAGTGTTTAGATTTTGTAAAAAACTTCTTTAGCTTTCAGCTTAAGAACATTGTGTGTATTCACTTAGCTATTACTTGCCCGCAAGAGGATGTAATAAGGTTATGTTTTCGCCCCTGTTTGTCTGTTTGTTGTCATCAATATATCTTAAGAACTGATAATTGGATTCTGATCAAAATTGGTGTGTAGTTTTGTTACTGCGTAAGGACAAAGTGCGAAAAATTTATGACATATTGGAACAAAAAAGGGTGCAAATGGAAGGGTGCGAAGATTGTATGGTGAGTTTGTCTTTTGTCAGTCATCAATATATTTCTCTAACTGATAATTGGATTTTGATTAAATTTGGTGTAGTTTTCTTCCTGCTTGAGGACGAAGTTATTAGAATTTGAGACATATTGGAATAGGAGATGGGTGCAAATGGAGTGGTGGGGACATGTTATTCCAATAATATGTATTATGATAATAATAATATGTACCAAAGTAAAATTTTGGAAAAATAAGTGCAAATATTTGAAGTAGTATTTTATAGAGTGCTTGTATAAAATGTGAAAAGGACGTTTTCCCGCACTTTACATAATGGATAAAAAAATACCACCATTTACATGTGGAAGGTACTGGTAGTCATACCAAAATGGAAGGCCTGTATAAATTTCGTATTGGAAACCATTATCTTGTGCAGAAACAGGGCGCTGTAATGATATCTGATAAGTCGAGATTTTGTGAAATTTCAAGTTGTTATCTTGGTTGTGTTGAAGACGACTAACATTCCCTTTCAATCTGTTCTGAATATGTTTTTCCTACCACTGTATTCATTGTTTATCCTTCTATTGATAATTTTATTTCCATGTTTTGAAAAATTTGGGGCAATTTATTTTTCGTTCATTTAAGAGAGGTCAAGAGTTCTAGAAATTTTTTAATTGACATCCTCTTTATTCTGAGCCCCGTCTCATCACCTTCATATTTACTTATAAAGTTTTGCATATATTGTACTTTTTTTTGTAAAGAGCAATAAGTTGTTCATGATTTGTGCAGAATGTATAAAGTTTTAATGAATTAATAATAAATGAAAGGTATTCGTCTTCCGCCTCCGATTTGGATTTATATTTCCTTTGAGTTTATTGATATTTTTTATTTTTTTAAATAATAAAATAGTTTCAAATAGTATCTATATAACTGAAATATAACTGTTCCACGCAGTGAATAATCCATAAGGCGTTTCATAACGAGGCCAAGGCTTGTTCACTGATAATAACCTAAATTGTAATGGTAAGCAATCAAATTTTTCTTCCCACTCAATTTTTTTGATAAACAATATTGGAGGAAATAACGAGGCCAAAGCTTGTTCACTGATAATAACCTAAAATGTAATGGTAAGCAATCAAATTTTTCTTCCCACTCAATTTTTTTGATAAACAATATTGGAGGACAAATATGTCTTTCTTGTACTAACTTATTTGTTCAGTCAGCGTTGCTGCTAAGGGTTGGCCATTGGTCAATGCTCCAAGTGTTCGAGGGCTCGGAGCCCCTCTGTTTTATTATTCCTGGGCCCTCTCAAGCTATTTAAAAGAACTAAAGATCAGGGCCCCCAAAGCATCCCAGTCCAACTCTGTGTCCAATCTACCATTACAAATTATAACTGTTTCCCGCAATGAATCACCCATAACCAGATAAAAGTCATTGATAGCGAATTTATGACTTGTTCACTGATAATAACATAAATAACCCACTAACTTTTCGACCAACAATGTTCAAGCAAAAATGTGCCTAAATCAATTTGTTTTGCTTCTTGTTTAAACTTTAAACCAGCAAACTTTGTAAAGTGAAGCTGATGAAGGTACAGTTTACTGTACTAATGCACAGGCAACCATATAGGACACACATCTTAATTCAGCTGGGTGCATGAGGTTTCCATTCAACAAAGATACTAAATGTAATGTCCATAGGCATTATCAAAAGTAGATAGAACACTGAAAGTATATATTTTAAGAGCATCTGGGCCCCATGTAATGATTGCTATAAGCTGCCAGTTTCAAATTGGTATATTTTACAACTAGCTGTGTTGAATGAAAAACATGTATTTCTGCTTATTTTGCATTTAAAAATGGTCTTTTTGCATTTTCTATTTTGTTTCAATAACTGGAAGTGTCTGTCTGCTTTTCACATTGTCAATAAGCGTAATTCATGTACAGTGGGCAGTACATAAAAACCTGCTTCAGGTACCCAAGCTGAGTACGTGTGACGTCACATGCACATACTTTATATTGGTTTTTGCTGATGATACTCCAATTTGAAACTGATCAAAGTTGATTTAGATGACGCTAGCAAGATTGAATTTCAAATAAACCAAATGAACATTTATTTTTTGAAAGACATAATTGGATGTCCTTTACATAATTTACATATTTTAATTTATAAATGATGAGAATGTTTTTTCACATAAATGTTGATTGGGATATGGCTAATATCCTAAAACGTATCGTCATAACTAACTTCTATCAATTGACCTTTCCGATTAAGGAAATAAAGCCACACCCACCATAACAACGTGGTTATTAGGTGGGGCAAACAAACCTCAAATCCACAATTGCGCATAACCAATGCATTGACATTTAGATGTTCATGTGGCCTGCCGGAAGTTTTAATCCATTTATGTCCCTTCTCCGGATGTTTAGAGCTTTTAGCAAAAGGAATAATCAAAATTCCGTTGCTAAGCGTTCTGCGTAATAGGAATCGGATTTATAAAGCCCGTCGCGGGCCCGCAGGTGGGATTTGTGTTCACCATTTTGTCGTCACACAGTCTGTGTGTGCATAAATTTGTTTTGTGCATGTACTACATTGACTGCATGAGCGCACGCCGCTAGTTAGCAGTACTGTACCAGTACCGCGTAAAATTTTTGCCCCCCATTTAGCTTTGTGCGGTAATTGGTTGAAAGCTGTCAATTAAGTAGCGTAGAGAAGTCAATTGCCAAAGGATCACCATATGAAGAAGAAAAAAGCCCCATGTATGTCCGTTAATATACATCGAAAATTTGCATAATAATAACTAGAAAGTGAAAATGGTAATTTTAAGCAACTTTTGACTGAAAGCTTTGCTGTTTTCATGATTTTGACAGGACTTTTATACGCTATTTAGGTAATGTTACCTTTACCTGTCCAATATCATTAACTGCCATGAAAAAAACCTTTATTTTAAGAACTCATAGCCTTCAAACTAAGGATTTGTTAATGCCATATAGAGACCGCTATTAGAATTACCCATGTTGCATCATACACTTTATATATTTCCTCCACTGTAATTAATGTCTCTGAGTTACGAAATAAGCCACACCCACCATATCAACGCGGTATCTAGGTGGGGCAAACGAGCTTCAAATCCGAAATCGTGCGTTACCAATGCATTGGCATTTAGATGTTCGCGAGGCCTGCCGCAAGCTTTGATTCATTTATGGCACTTCTCCGGATCTTTAGACTTTTTAGCAAAAATAACAAACAAAATTCAGTTTGCTAACTGTTCTGGGTAACAGCAATCAGATTTACAAGCCCCGCAGCAGGCCCGTAAGCGCAATTTTTGTTCACTATTTTGCCGTCACTCAGTCTGTGTGCAAAAATTTGTTTTGTACAGTAAATTGCATTGACTACATGAGCGCGCACCGGTAGCTAGTTATACTGTGCCAGTACCACGTAGGATGTTTGCCCCACTCAGTCACGCAGATTTTTTAGTTAGACAAATTCATGCGGTGACTGGTTAAAACAAGCTGTCAATCATTAAACCTAATAAGGTTAATTCCAATGTAATTATACAAAAAAAATACGTCTTGGGTTTGATGTATTAGCATCAAAACATTATTAAGATAGAAAATCATTAATTTCTGATTCCTTCAATGAAATGTAAATTTTGCATTAAATAGTGTGCTATAGATTATTGAAAGCATTTATAACTCTTCTGCGCTGACAATGAGCATAGTTTGTGAACAGTGGGAATAAAATAAAACTAACATTCGGACCACCACATCTCACAATGCGTGTGTGACGCCACATACTCTACAAATGACCAGATATCGCTGTATTTGTATGTGAGCAAAATGTTATGAAACTTTCCAACTGCAATGGAATCTCCCTTTCCTCAACCAAAGGTTAAGTAAAGTTTTAAAAAGCTTCACCAAATATTGTTCAAGAACATTTCGTTTCTCTATTAAATGAAAATGAACCCATTTTTATGATGCATGAGTACCCCGTGGCCAGACAAAATTGTTTTTTGAAATCTAGAGCAGGAGTCCTGGGATATGTGCATGCGCACACATAACTTATATGTATATCTATATACACACACACACACACATATATATATATATATATATATATATATATATATATATATATATATATATATATATATATATATATATTTATTTATTTATATATATATATATATATATATATATATATATATATATATATATATATATATATATATATATATATATATATATATATATACATACATATATATATATATATATATATATATATATATATATATATATATATATATATATATATGTATATATATATATATATATATATATATATATATATATATATATATATATATATATATATATATATATATACATATATACATATTTATATATATATACTGAGAAAAAATATATCATATATAATACTGAGAAAAAACTTTTACATCTGCTTATCTTTATTTCCACGCTTATGATTTGTAAAAACTCTTTAAACATAACCTTGCTATAGTATCCTATATCCACCCCTAATCTCATTGGTAGGTCATCCTTGAAATTGGCCCAGGACAAAACGTGCAATCAAACCCAGACCCTTGTCCTTCCCTACCTTGCAAAGTTTAATAGGTGCCCTTTAAAATAGATACAACCTGAGTGTTAATTTTTTTTTTAAATATGCACTTAAAGACAAGTTCTCTTAATACAAACTGATCTAGGTGTGAACTTTTTGTCTATGGTGGTTCCTCTGCTGTACTTCTCATAGTGTTAGGCTACCTGGAAAAGTTCTGAAAACTTCATTGCTATTTGCTTTTTTATGCAATTTATTAACACCGTAAGGTGTTTTTTTATGATTCTATATACCTTACAAATTATTTACATATTTCAGAACATAAAATTACTTCACTGTTCTAATACCAAGAATTGTCACATGTTTAGGAAAGGGGAAATAGAGCAATATGCTTGGTCGAGAATCACAAACAAAATTTTAAAATTTACATCAATGAGGTAATAACATTTACAAATTAAACCATAAATAGGTATATTTCTGCTTGGTTTAACATTGCTGGAAATCTTATTGAAGTAAATAATGGTTAAATTAAGAAAATATCCTAGCATAGCCCTTCCGAAACATAAGACAAAGGGCTTAATTTGCTACATCGTTCAGACGTTACCGCTTATACCTCACAAAATTTCACCAAATGAATACGAAAATCATACATTCATACTATTAGAAACACAGTGACGCTCACTGTTGCACAGAATTTACCGGCATAACCCGACGTTTGACGGAAAAAAAGTCGGCCGATTGCGGGTCACCTATTGAATTTGCTCTCATTCGTGCCGGTGAACGGCTAATAATTTGAATAAACGCGTATGTATGAGCTGATGAGCGGCGCTATTGTACTGTTGTATAGAGCGTCAAGATCCGCCGACTTTTTTTATTGTCAAATTTCGGAATAAAGCCGGTCAATATTGGTGTAAAATTCAATGTCAATATGTTTCTAATTGTACAAATGTTTAATTTTCGAGTTCATTTGGTAAAATTTTCAGTAAATTCAGTGAGGTACCATTTTTGAAAAACGTGTTCCGTGGGATGTAACGTTGTGGCACATTGATTTATTTTCAGTTTCAATTATTTAAACCAAATTATAAAGTCATTACATTATTTTAATATTCAGTTATTTACAACGGGATAAAGATTTATTATAAGAAACACATTTTGCCAAAGTTATATCGCTATGCTAGGATTTGACCAATATTCCTTAAACACTTACAGTGGGATTCATTCTGGACTGCTCCTTAAATTTATACTCCCGTTTCCCACTGGGCAATTTTAGTCCAAATGACATTTGTATATATGACATGTATGAGAGGGAATCAAATGAGAAATTTGGAATGTTACTGACGTAGCTTTATTTACTTGATTTTTAAAACCTCGTCGGGTAAATTCTGGTGCCTAATATGTTTTCAGAATTTATTTGATAGAAAGTTCGCAAATGCTACAATACGAAGCGATAGGAAATATATGTGAGCTATCATTTATTCATTTCATTTTATTTCATTTATCAAATCAGTGCACTAGGCCCTTGTCACAAAATATGTACAAAAATATCGACAACATATATAGAAATAAGAATAGGATCGAGGATCGTCATAAACAGATAAACGATAAAAGAAATAACTAAGCATAGTATGTGCTGAACATACCTTACATTTCACGAAACCTTATGGCATGCATGATATAAATAGAAAGCGATTTACACAATTATTCAGTGCATGGACACAGTAAGCTCTTAAACTTTTGTTTATCAGGGTACTTATCATACTAATCTGGTATGTACTTTGCATGCAATTCATGGAGGAAAGGGAAAATAAACATAAAGTAAAATTCGTCATCAATTAGATTCAGTGAACAAAATGTACAAATTCTTTGATTGTATGGAATCTTTTTCTTGCGTCCAACATTTACCTCAATTTCAAGGGAATCACAAAGTAGTTTGGCAATCAGTTTTCTTAAATAAAAGTTATTGATGAGAAACGTAAAAGGTTCCATACAGCTCTCTGTCTTCAAAATAATATATGACCGGAGATTATCCATAGAGTTTACATCACTGATCCAGGTTTGTCTATCCGTATCTAAAATCCTTTGCTTAAAAATATGTTAAAATTATTTTTCGTTACCAACACCCTGATTATTCCAAACAAAACCAAAACCAGAAGAACAAAGTAAAGTTTACAGCTGGGAAAACAACAACGCAGAGCTCAAATTACAATGTCGCGATATGGCTGGCCGAAAAGGCGGTGGATGGCGAAGAAAAAGCAAAGTTTGGAACAGCCCCTAATTCATGCACTGACACAAGTAAGTATTTAAAAAGTGTTATAAAGATTGTTACGAAATTGTAGGTGAAATAAAATGATTAAATGCATTAAATTTCATTTGCTCTTTTTAAAAGAATTTTGGGAGAGAATGAAAAACAAGAATAGAAAACAGAAAAAGTTTTTCCATTCATAATCAACAATTCAAACGTTTTTTTTTTCATGAAGCGCCATTAAGGATTATTTCCATTATAGCCTAACACAGATTGTTACATGGTGATCTTAAATCATGTGGAAAATTATGAAATTTTGTGGATCATGAAATTTGTCTTAATTCAGTTATATGTATTTTACCTATATCTTCATAATTATTTTAATGAATTATCCAGGCCCTTTTTGAAATCTACCCGTGAGTCGAGTTTTAAATATTGAGGGAAAATGGAAATTATGTATGCTAATTTTGGCGGGAAATGGGTATCTTGAAATATAAATATCATTAAATGGACATTCAAGTTTAGACAATTAGGTTCAGTAATATTGTTGTTTTTTATTTGTTTTTTTATATCCTGGAAAATAATAACTAGTATTCCAAAATAATTATAATGGTTTCATTACAACTAACAGACTAATGTGTAATGTTTGTTACCAAATTAAACAATATTTTAACAGCCTACTCTTTGATCAACAAAACCCTCGATTGAGGGTATCGCCCGGACTGTCGTATGTTTGTTTTTACAAGCGGCAAATCGTCTTCCATTCTTTCATTACAGAGAAAAGAAGCGTCGCTATGGTGCAGTGTAAATCTTGGTGGAATATTTCTCATCTCAAAGATTATTATTTACAACCGTGAAATTGCTGCTGTAAGTGAAAATAAACTATTGTTTACAACATTTTCCACATGTTACGGCGGAATTGAATAGAGCTGTACAGCCACCATGCACAGTTAGGCCCTGCATGGGCCCATGTTGGTTGCTGTTTGGGACAATCGTGGGGCCCAGTCGGTTTTGGCCAGGTTTCTCAACTGGGCACCAGGTGGGTTAAACGTAAGACCCCTTGCTGAAGCAGTATGGGGCCCAGATTGGTCGAGTAGATTTTGGCTTGCCCAATCGTGGCCCACATGCCCCCAAGTGGGTTGCCCGTGTGTAAGCCTTGCCCTAATTAGTCGCTTAATCCACATGGGGCCCATGTGGGCCCAATTGGACAAACTCCTGACGAGTGCAACCCGCTTCAAACTGTTCATGCTGGCGTGGTTCCACTTAACAGAAGATGAAAAAACCCATCAAATTTAAATTACGACAAATAAACACAAATCCCATGAACATGGAGAGATGAAATTAAACTGTTATATTCCATTGAAATTTTCTAAGCCATACAAAATAAGTGAAAGATGTTATCGACACTGATTAAAGAGGCACTATTGTCTCAAAACAAATCACAATGACATCAGTAAATACATGGTATGTACATATTGACGTCATAAAAAATCTACTAGGGCCTACGTTGCAATTGTTCAGGGAAGCGTTTGCATGTCTGCATTGTGTGTATGACGATAAGGCACAAGGAAGTACGTTATATATGCGTGGTAACATGACACGGCTGAGTTGAACAGAGCTGTACAAATTCGTCGTAAGTTTAATCATGGAGCTATGAAATTATGAAATTAACTGTGAAATTAAGTCTGTTAACATTGGTTTAATTCAATTTAGAGATAAAGGACGAAAAACTGTTGACTTGATCAGATTCCAACTCGCTTGGTACAAAAGCAATTTGCCCGTAGGCCATCGACTTATTCATTGCGACATCAACGACTGGTTGAAGGGGTTGCTTTATTATTGATATAGTGTGAAATATGATCGAAAAAACGTGTTTAGCAAGTGCTTGAAATTTAAACCAATTTAAAAATCAGAACTGAATGTCTTTATCCCAATATCGCACCTTTAAAAATTGAACATGCATGTTGCAGCTTCTTAAAGAGTACATACCATAACGTAACATGAACATATCTGTAATGCATTACCAGGAAGAATTGAAGAATTATATATAATAATACTAAATATATATATATATATATATATATATATATATATATATATATATATATATATATATATATATATATATGTATATATATATATATATATATATATATATATATATATATATATATATATATATATATATATATATATATATATATATATATATATATATATATATATATATATATATATATATATATATATATATATATATATATATATATATATATATATATATATATATATATATATATATATATATATATATATATATATATATATATATATATATATATATATATATATATATATATATATATATATATATATATATATATATATATATATATATATATATATATATATATATATATATATATATATATATATATATATATATATATATATATATATACACATGCACACATCTACACCCACCCGCCAATTAATACGCTTACCAGCACTCACTCTAACCCTTAACAATTTCCAATTCAACGGACAACAATATTTACAAATTCAAAGAACAGCTATGGGCACACCAGTTCTACCTGCATACGCGAACATTTACATGGGCACACTTGAACGGGATATATTACAACTCACCAATCACATTTTTGACAACACATGGAAACGCTTCATTGATGACATACAATTTTATGGACATCCACGACCCACAATCTCTCACTCTTTCAAACACTTCTGAATACAAGACATCCCACAATCAAATACACATTTAACAGTTCCACAGACTACATCCAATTCTTAAACATAAAGATTACACAAAGTATAAACGACTTGAAACCAAGAAATACTCGAAACCTACCAACTCCCACGCATATCTTCTACCCACATCATTTCACCCTAAACACACTTTTGCTAGCATCCCATATAGCCAAGCACTCAGAGTTATCCGTAATTGTTCAGATGCAGACAGCACAACCACCACCTAAACAAAACATGGAGTTGCCATAATCCAGCCGAGAAAGACTGAAAGAGAGAGATCGCACTGCATGAGCACAAGTATTTTGATCAATGTACCGCCGGATTATAGAAATATTACGCAAATGAAAATTTACAGTACGACATATTGTAGAGATCTGGGAATTCATATTCATACAAGATTCAAACGTGATACCTAAATTTTTAACGGATGTTGAAGGAACAAACACAGACCCACCGATTTTCAAATCAAAGGACTGGATGGAGTGCGTTTGTTTTTTGGATGAAAATGATCAAAAATTTAGTTTTGGTGTCATTAAGTCTAAGTTTGTTATTAAGCATCCAACCTTTAACCGCCGCAATGCAATTTGACAAGCGAGCTTGGGCAGCTTCCGTATCACCCGGCTTTTTAGGATCGAAGCTAACATATAGCTAAGTGTCATCAGCATATATGGTAAGCAACATTAAAGAGTTTGAAAATGCGGGTAACAGGCTGCGAATAGGCATTGAAGATCGCAGGACCTGCAAAAGATCCTTGGGGAACACCATATTTCGGAGGATGGGCAGTAGAATAGCTACCACAGATACAAATTGAACTCTTGCGATCACTAAGATAAGATCTAAACCAGTATAAAACACAACCTCTGATACCATACTCACACTAAAGCCTATTTATAAGAATAGTGTGGTCAATGGTTTTGAAAGCTGCAGACATATCTAGAAGTACAAGTAAAACAACTCTATCTAAATCTAACTCATTTAATATATCGTTCTTAACATGCAGTTTCCGTGCTGTGTGCCGGTTTGTAGGCAGATTGAAAATCTTCAGTAAGATGTTTTGAATAAAGATGTTCATTAAACCTAGAGACTGCAGGATATTCAAAGATATTGCCAAGGGTGGGAAGATTGAATACGGGTCGATAATTTTTTTAAACGTCCGGATTGAGGTGGACTTCTTGATAAGAGGAGAAATAATTGAATTCATAAGAATGGATGGAAAACAACCAGCACTAAATGAATTATTTGCAAGAGACATGATTAAAGGAGCCACTATGTCAACACATTCCTTTAAGAGCCAAGTGGCAGTGGGTCAAGAGAACTTGTCTTGTTTGGGATCTTATAAATTTTAAGTCAGATCTCAGCTTCATCTACAGGGTGGAAATTTGCAAAGATATCAGTACTGTGCAAATGTAAATCATCAATTATCAAATCATCGTCAGAATCAAGTAGAAATACATCATCATTACATTGTTTACTAGTAACAAGAGAAGATATATTCACATTATCACATTCAACGTCAAGTTTAGACCTTATTTTCGCCACTTTCTCAGTAAAAAAAATGCCAAAATTATTACTGAGAGTTTCATTTGAGCGGCAGATTTGTAAAGCCTTGGTGGAATTATTGAGAAGTGAGTTACCTGTATGGTACATTGTCTTTGCATCAGCATTTGCCAAAACAGCTTTGAAATGCTCTGTTTGGGATTTAACAATAAGTTCATTTACAAGAACATTTTGCTGACGATATTTCAGGCGCTGAGTATCACTGACAGACTGAGGGTTTTTCTCCACTTACGCTCATATTTGTTCGGGCCGACCGGACATCATCGTTAAACCATTTAGGACATTTAATCGTTCGTAGAAATCGTGTCTGCTCCGGACAGTGCGTATTAATAGCTCTGTGCACCCTTGTATTATACTCGGTAGCTTAAGCATTCGGATCTTTCAGCATATTGAGGCCGCTAAGCTCTTGGATAAGGTTAGTCTTGAAAACACCCAGATCGAGATCATTTAAGCTTCTCATTGTGACAACTTTCCTTTCTGGTGCAGGTTTCAGCTTATTTATCATTTTCTTATGTGATGTTCGGAACCATATAAGTTGGGAGATACATTGCATTCTACCAACAAGTCATCATCCACTCGACAGATAACATGATCAAGAATATGACCGGACCTCTTAGTAGGCCTGTCAACAAACTGGTAAAGATTATGTTCTGAAAGCAGATCTAAATATCGCGAAACTTCAGGTTTACTTGGATCATCAACGTGAATGTTTAAATCACCCATAATCAAAGTCTTCCAGGCATATTTTCTATATATATATATATATATATATATATATATATATATATATATATATATATATATATATATATATATATATATATATATATATATATATATATATATATATATATATATATATATATATATTTATATATATATATATATATATATATATATATATATATATATATATATATATATATATATATATATATATATATTTATATATATATATATATATATATATATATATATATATATATATATATATATATATATATATATATATATATATATATATATATATATATATATATATATATATATCTTTATATATATATATATATATATATATATATATATATATATATATATATATATATATATATGTATATATATATATATATATATATATATATATATATATATATATATATATATTAAGAAAATATTCAATTTTAAAGCTATGTCTTTGTAGAAATGACTGGTGTAGTAAGTCTACATTTGGAAAGTTGGCGCCATCATCCTCACATTCTTTATGTTCTTAACAATCATAAATGTATTTAAAAGAAAGTTTTTTTTTACTATTGGTAATATTAATTCTTATTAATATATATACCGTTACTATATTCAGTTTGACTACATTTCTGACATATTGCTTGGTTTTTAAGCCCCCAAATCGCAAATATGATAGCATACATAACGATTTTGAGGAATATGAAGCTATAACATCACAACTAGTCTGATTTCAGTCGTTTCTAAATAAATGATACCAAGTTAGATATCTCCTTAACGGAATAAGATTTGTAATGCTTTCCTCATTATTTTGTTTCTTTTGAAGTCCCCTTTTATTTATCATAGACTTGCTTGACCACTGAACTAATCTTTAAATCCGGACCTAATCCCGTCCACCACAACAGCTCAACTTCACTGCATGAGTGTGACGTACCAGTGCAGATGTTTGTACTCTATTTATTTTTTTTTTTTACGTCACAAAGTCATAAACAAGAATGCAATCTACAGAGTTGCTGATCTCATCACCCCATCTTAATTATGCAATCACATGCCTCATATAATGGAGACTAATGACCTTTCATCTTTCCCATGAATGTGAATCATTCTGGGTATCAACCTCTATCTTCAACCTCTTGAAATTTTACACAATTACAGTTGCAATGGGATCAAAAGTATACGAGGCACAACTTCAACCCAAAAGGTACCATGCGACCTCATTGAATCTTAAATGTATATAAACAGGTAGTTGCAACATGAGCTTAAATGGTTGAAAATGAACTAAAACATGCATGCAGCCTCAAACATTCCTATCAAAATCGGTTTGAAATTGACCGTTTTACAGCAGTTTAAACTAAGATACCTAATTAGCACAAATTGCGCAATATTTGTGACCAGAATGGGAAACTATCAAATTGATCATGTTAACCTATTTGGCTAAAATAAATAGGATATTATCTTAACCTTGACCAAGATTAATAGCAGAACGTAATTTGTGAACCTTTGATATTTAAAATTTGGGATGAAATATAAGAAATAATATCAAGAATATTAGCTGTATCCTTTGCATACACCTTTCTTCATACCTTTTATCACTTTTACACATGTTGTAAAATATGACAAACTTTGGTGTGTCACATATCTTAAAAACTATAAGCGCTATTGTGACTGTTTAAAGACTGTTCTGCTTAGATTTTGATACTCTTTAATCTGAAGTCTCTATAAATCTTTGATCAGTTGATTGGCTTTGTACTTTTTCCGTTTAAATTTGGCACAAAATTGTATAATTCAACAAGTACTTGACTCTGGACATTTTGATTTTTTAAATTTAATTGAAGTAAGGATATGCACCTTCAACTTAAAGAAAGCGGCTAACTTCAAAAATTGTTTTAATGGCCTTTTAATTTTGGCCGTTGACTTTTAGGCTTGGAAATTTAGGAGGTACAACATTACCCCGCAGGAAACCATCCAGCAATTTAAGTTCCCATTAATACCGTAGGTTTTCTGAGTTACATATACTTATCAGTTCGGTTGATTCCCCTCTTCAAGAGAAAAAATATTTTTCCCCGAAGAGGGGAAAACCTATGAAAATTATGTAACTCCCGGATTTCCATTTACAAGTTCTTTGACCTACGGTTTTCAATTAGCTCACTGTATATGCGGTCACTGTATGTACGAATTGACAAGGCTGCCTTGTGTGCATACATGTTTGTGCAATGAACATTCTCTTTCTTGTTTGATAATGGATGGTGTCTGCGTTACTTCGATAATCCCCAGCGAAAATAGGCCAGAATATGTAAGATTGTCATTAAATATCTCTTAAACGGCGTGGTGGATGTCCATTTGGGAACTGGATATTTTGTAGATTAATAAGTATAAATTTTGAAAATGCAAAAATGAAATTGACTTACTTGGTTACAAAATTTCTAGAACCCATACAACTTATGTGCCATAGCACATAGCGTTACGCTGTTTCGTTAGAGGCATCATGGGTAATCTCTAAAATGGCGTCTGAGATTTTCCCCTCTTTGGGGGAAAACAATTTTCTCCATATGAGGAGAATCTACCGAACTGCTTAATACAATACTTTTGCATACGCACACAAAAGTCGCACACACACACACACACACACACACACACACACTCGCACCCCCCTTCCCCCACACACACATACGCACATATCCATACTTGTTCACGCTGCCAAACGTGGACTATATATATATGTTCATATTATCAAACAGTGGACGCCTTTCAATATAGCTATAATTTGGGAATATTATTAAAGACGCCAGCATATTTGACAAGAAATAATCAAAGAAAAAGTCTCAATTTATCAATATTTTGGGTGTAAATAAATATTTGTTTTAGTATCATTTTCCACCTTACAACCGAGGACGATAAATTCGTGGTTCCAACAGAGGACGATGGATTCTAAACCGACAAACGGTGGACGCAGACCCAACAGGTACTTATCTTGTGTGTCGAAATCCAATCAAATAACCGTCTGACCGTGGACTTTTTATATTGTGTATGAGGAACCTAGTCAATGCACAACACCAAATCGTGGCAACACTTATACATAGTCTGATAGTGAATACACATGATAGAACCGGAGATTAAAGAATAGTGGATTAACTCTAGAATGTCAAAATAAAGTGAGAGCACCATCAAAATGATGAGATTGGTTGGTAGTTGCTACAAACGAGAACAGTCTGCGTTTACAGGTGTTTCCTCGGTTGACAGGTATGTATTCATACGAACGTCCAAGGTTTGCGCCACGAGTCAACGCACCCACATACAGGTAAAATTATGACCATTTACCCCTATTATAGGGTCATCATAAGAGACCCCCTATTTCACCCAACATTACTCTCTTATCTGGGAGGAGGTGAATATGGAGGTGCATATACATGTGGAAGAGGCACTTTAAAACAATATGTCATGCCCATATATATATATATATATATCAGTATATATGGGTGATGAGACAAAAATGAAAAAAGAAATGAAAGTATGGAGAGTTATCGAGGCATTTTAGTTCTGACAAATTCTATATATTATGTATCACTATCAAATACTAACAAAATTAAAGGCTTATTAATCCAACGCATGTTAGAAAGTAGAGTTCGCGTTACGATGGATTCATTCGTATAATTATAAGGGTATAAACCTGAGTAATTTTAAGTTCTCCTAACACAAATATTTGTGTAAAAATTTTTAGAGCAGGGACTTAAATTCAAAGGTTGTCCAGTAAATAGTATTAATGGGAAACTTCTTGTCACTACCAAGCAAAACTGCTCACCCAATCTATAATTTTTCGAAACTGGTTTCTCATTGGAGGAAGTTTTTAACGGTCAAGTCAGTGATACGCAACTTGCGTATTTACGTTTATGTGTATTACCAAATCGCGAAAACCTTTAAAGGATTACTTCAGTGGTTAGGTAAGTTTATCTTATATTGATTAAACAGGACTTTAAAAGGAACAAAATGGCGAAGAAAGCATTCAAAACTCCTCGGGAAATATTACAAAAGTGTTACCAACATTTGTATTAATTCCCAATTTTACCTCTCGACCGGGAAGAAAGCATGCACTAAGGATAGCGAAATCCCCTCAGGGGCAGTATTTTTCGGAATAATTATAGAATTTTGTTGGTTTAATAGTTACCCCCTCCCCCTCCCACCACCCCTTCTCATCCCCAGTCATCAGACCGTAGTGACGCTTTCCTCTGAGTGAATATCACAGTTCACAGAATCTTCATATATGCAAAATGTATTACATAGTAAGCTGAATACATGTATAACATCTTTATGTATTTTTAGGAAATCTTATGCAAATGACTTTAAAACAAAAATGTAACACAATGATCGAAATTAATGGATTTACATAAACAAGTCGGTAAAAGATGGCAAAACAAAGTCTAAAAGTTGCTCTTAAATTGAATGATCGGGCTCAACAATTCGGAAAGCTGCAAAACCTAAAAACGGTTGCTATTTAACAGATTTTGTTGAATTCACTTGCTTGTTTGATTGTTTGGCTCACACGATCGTGAAAGTTTCAAAATAGTTTTACCATTCAAAACACGACGACATTCAAATAATTAAAGCCAGAAACAGCAATCTTTTTTAAATTTGTAACTGACAGACTGAACTGCATTCCAAATGTTCTCAGGTAGATTAATTCATCCCCTAAGCACAGATTACAGATAAGAAAAATTCCTTCATTAAATGCCTGCGTGCATAATGAGTATAGTCATATAGTCTTCTTATGATCCACGCTGAACAAAACACATGAATAATCTTCCTGCGGGCAACTACTATTAAAGTGAATACAAAAATGTTGTCAAAGTGAAACCAAATATTGCATTTCGAGATAAATTGCATAAAAACTTTTCCTTGTCATTCTAAATATCATGTCGCAAATGAATGAAAGAATCGAAAATTCAAATAAAATGCTCAACTTTTCCCACGTTTTCAAATTAAGGACGACGGCGTTAAGGTTCATCGATATATTATCGAGTATCAAATGACTCTATAGTGGCAGCTAGAGGCAATATTAGGTAGGATGTTAAAATATATCAAACGAAGATCACAATATAGCGACAAAAAGAACTCGAAATCCAACCAAAATCGAGAAATAGTGTTTATTTAAAACTTTTTGATCGTTTCCAATTATTCTGTAAAGAAGCTTTTAGCAAAATCTAAAAATCATCTGTTTAGGATGAATGCCGATGGCCCATTTGGATAAAAGACTTCCGAGTGATAAGTAGGATTAGTTCAGTGGTAAATCAAGTCCATCTATAATTTAGGAGGACATTAAAAGAAACTAAGTCAGCACTTTGTTAAAAAAAACAGAAACATAATAAAGCATTTAAAAAGCATTACAAATTTGTTTAGGAGATATTCAAATTGAAAAGATTTATGTACTAAACGGTTAAGATCTGGCCACATGACATGCTGACATGTGACATCATATCCCCACATTCTGAAGTCTTTGTGCATTTGTCGCATGTTTTCTTAAAATTGTTCTGACAACCATTGGATGGATATGTCAAGAAAGTACCCAAATCAGAATGTAGTTAAGTAACAATGATTTACCCCAGAAGAAATTAGGGAGGAGGAGGGAGGGGGTTATTTTGGATTAGTAAAACAATTTGATTAATTACATCCTCTTGAGAGCAAGTAATAGCTAAGTGAATACACACAATATTCTCAAGCTGAAAGCGAAAGAAGGTTTTTACAAAATCTAAACACTGCTCTCATAACTTGAAGATCGCCCACATCAGATAATATTCCTAAGTGATCACAAGGCACTACAATTTGATTGGGGGTCAATCAAGTCCATCATAATATAAAGGAATACTAAAAAACGCATGTGTTTAAGAAAGCATCTAAAGATCTTATCCTTGTTTAGGAGATATTCAAGTTCAAAGATTTATGTAAAAACGTCTGAGATCAAGACTAGATGTGACATCACATTTATCAAAGTCATTGTGTGTTGTCAAGCATGTTTTCCTTAGTTGTTGTAGCTATTTAACCATTGGCTATGTCAGTGACGTACAAAAGCAGGATTAAGCAAAGTAACTAAGACATTTTAGGACAATACCTTTGATGATAAGTAAAACAATTAAATCTTCCTACAAACAAGTATTATTTCAGTGGATGCAAAATATTATCAAACTGAAACCAATATTAGATATGAAGATTGATTGCATAAAAACATTTCCTTCTCATTCTAAATATCATGTCACAATCAATGAAAATAATTGAAACATTCAAAAAAAAAAAATCTCCAAACTAAGACAACCACAAGCAAGCAAGTAATAGCTAAGTGAATAAAACATGATCAAACTGAAGCTAAATATTGGGTTTGCAGTTTAATTACATATAAGTTTTCCTCTACAACCTCCATTGAAAAAAATGTAAAACGTTCCCAAATCAAGGATGACAGCGTTAAGGTCCATCGATTCATTATCAAGTATCAAATAACTATAATGACACATGGACGCAACATTAGCTAGAATGTTAAAATATCTCAAACAAAGATCACGAGAAAAACAACTCTAAATCCAACAAAAATCGAGAAATATTGACTATTTATAGCTCTTTAATTTTGCATAGTTATTCTGGTAAATAACTCGGGAGTGAAAGAAACTCTTTACAAAACATAAAAACTGCTCCACTCAGAATTTGAAAATCATCCACATGTTAAGTAAACACGAGTTACTTAATTCGATTTGATTGGTGGCCAAGCAAGTTCATCATAATATAAAAGAAGACTTAGAAGCACAAGTGGTGAAGCAAGGATTCAAAAATCTTATTCTGTCTAGGTGATATTTAAGTTTGTGTAGAAACGTCTGAGATTAAGACTAGATGTAACAATGACTCCAAAGACATTGTGTATTGTATCGCATGTTTTCCTTATGGTTGTTCAACCATTGAATATGCCAGAAAAACACTAGCAGAATCTAGCAAAGTAACTACAATTTACTAATTGAAGAGATTTGGGAAAAGTATCTTTAAAAGTAAACAATTAATCCTCCTGCAAGCAAGTAACAGTTAAGTGAATAAAACATATTATTAAACTGAAACCAGATATTGGGTTTGCACTTTAATTGCATACAAAGTTTTCCTTGCCATCCTACATTCAAACAAAATGTAAAACGTTTCTAAATCAAGGACGACAACGCTAAAGTTCATCGAGTATCAAATAACTAGTGGCAGCTAGAGGCAACATTAGCTAGAATGTTTAAAATACTAGAATTGTCGGAAGGGCAGTATGCTTGATTATTCAGTTGGGTAGATTCTCCTCTTATGAAGAAAATTATTTTTCCCCGACGAGGAGAAAATCTCAGACGCCATTTTGAAGATTACCCTTAATGCCTCTAATGAAACAGCGTAATGCTATGGCACAGAACTTGTATGGGTTCTAGAAATTTTATAACTAAGTAGGTCAATTTCATTTTTGCATTTTCAAAATCTATACTTATTAATCTACAAATTATCCAGTTCCCAAATGGACATCCACCACGCCGTTTAAGAGATATTCAATGACAAACTTACAGATTCTGGACTGTTTTCGCTGGGGATTATCGAAGTAACGCAGAGACCATTCAGTACCAAACAAGACAGAGAATGTCCATTGCACAAACAGGTATGCACACAAAGCAGCCTGGTCACTTCGCACATACAATGACCGCATACAAGCTAACTAAAAACCATTAGTCAAAGCAAATGGAAATCCAGAAATTACATAATTTACATAGGTTTTCCCCTTCGGGGAAAAATATCTTTTCTCCTGAAGAGGGGAATCTACCGAACTGCTATTCAAAGCTAATATAGATAATGGGCTTATAGAGGGAAGTATATACAGAAATAGGGTAGCAGGGGAAGATGATTTCAAATTACTTGACCTTTGAAAGATGCAATTACATTTTTATTTGCACTACAAGCTTCAAAATATCTTTCCCAGATATTTAAGACAAAAAAAAAGTTAAAGGTTACCTAACCCAGTATCTCAGAAAACATGTAAAACGTAGCAGTCTTTATAACTACAACATCTCTTTTAGTTCTATAAATTGAATAACAAATTTCCATCCCAACCTGTCCCAAATGTCATCCCATGTCTATACTCCATGCCATCACAACTGAAATCTAGATGACATCCCACCATATGCCATTCCCCCTGTCCCACATGTCGACCCACCCTCTTCCACATGCCAACCCACCCTGTTCCACATGCCAATCCATCCTGTACCACATGCCAACCACTCTGTTCTACATGCCAATCCACCGTCTAACATGCCAACACATCCTGACCAACATTCCACCGCACTCTGCCCTACATACAATTCCACCCTGTCCCACATGACCTCATCCTAATTCCTTCAGCTACTTTCTCATCATGTCATCTTCTACCCCCAGCCACATTCTGCTTATTGTTTATATTTCCCAAACCCCTAAATTAACATTCTTTAGAAGCGAGGAAACTTTTATTTGCTTCTTTATTCATGGCAAGACAAACATTTTGATTGCTATTCATGTCAGGAATGTCAATATCATAACAAAACTAGAAATGTGAAGTTAGTAAGTCAAAAGCCATATATTTTTGATCTCAGGTCAAATATATTGCAGCAAATGCACACCATACCCCACCATTAAGTGTGAACAATGCTCTTCACATATACTGTATGATCATCTGTATAAGCAAAATCATCATACGTACCTTAATTCAAGAGATACCACAAATACAAATATTTTCATTGCTATGCAAATAGGCTAATTAGTATGCACACACAATCCCCCAATCATGCTCAACTGAACAGTACCAATGCCCTTTACCACTGAACCAAATAGCAAGTTATCATCTCAGGTTTAATATCTTTTTACGCAAGTCTATTGTTATGCAATTAACCTACTTAATATGCACATTACACCTCAACATTGAGTGTAGACAACGCTCTTCACATATATGATCATTTGTGTAAAACAAAATCCAAACTCCCACTCTAGTTTAGGAGATATAATAGATACCAATATTTTCATTGATATGCAAATCAGCTAATTAGTATGCACACACAACCCCAAATCATGCTCATTTAAACAGTACCCACGTCCTCTACCCCTGTAACAAGTACCAAGTTAATATCTAAGGTTAGATATTTGATGAGAAAGTCTAGTTATGCAAAAAACCTAATTAATATGCACCTTACACCTCCCCATTAAGTGTAAACAATGGTCTTCACATATATGATCATTTGAGTAAACAAAATCCCCACATACACTTTAATTTAAAGCTATCATAGATACAAATATTTCATTGTTATGCAAATAAAATAATTAATATGCACACACAACCCCTAAGCATACTCACTCGAACAGTACCCCTATGCCAAGGTGCATAAATGTACACCATACATAACTTAAGTTATGAAAACTTTAACCAATATTTTTACCAAAACTTTGACCTGACAAATATTTTCATTGTTATGCAAAGAAGCTAATTAGTATGCACACACAACCCTCCAATCATGTTCATTTGATCAGTACACATGTCTTCTATCTCTATGCCAAGTCGCATGAATGTATACCATTCATAACCTATAAAAACTTTAACCTGACAAATATTTTTGCAATGTTATGCAAATAAGCCAATTAGTATGCACACACAACCCTCCAATCATGCTCATTTGATCAGTACTTATGTCCTCTACCCATATGCCAGGTCACATGAATGTACACTATTCATAACTTAAGTTATGAAAACTTTAACCAAAGCTTTAACCAAAACTTTACCAGACGCCGACGTCGACGCCGGGGGTAGTAGAATAGCTCTACTATTCTTCGAATAGTCGAGCTAATAAAAGGAAAATAGCGATAAAAATAACTCAAATTCCAACGAAAATCTTTAATTTTTAATCTTTAATTCTGCCTAATTGTTTCAACTTGGGACCGAAAGGAGTTTTTAACAAAATGTAAACACTGATCTACTCGAAATTGATGATCGTCTATATAAGATGATACCTAATAGGAAGGAAGGAGTGGGAAAGGAGAGTAAGGGGTGGAAGGAGAGTAGGGGTGGGAAGGAGAGTAGGGGTGGGAAGGAGAGTGGGGGTGGGAAGGAGAGTACGGGATGGGAAGGAGAGTACGGGGTGGGAAGGAGAGTACGGGGTGGGAAGGAGAGTAGGGGTGGGAAGGAGAGTACGGGGTGGAAGGAGAGTAGGGGTGGAAGGAGAGTAGGGTGGGAAGGAGAGTAGGGGTAGTAAGGAGAGTAGGGGTGGGAAGGAGAAGGGGGGAAGGAGAGTACGGGGTGGGAAGGAGAGTACGGGGTGGAAGGAGAGTAAGGGTGGGAAGGAGAGTAGGGGTGGGAAGGAGAGTAGGGGTGGGAAGGAGAGTAGGGGTGGGAAGGAGAGTAGGAGGTGGGAAGGAGAGTAGGGATGGGAAGGAGAGTAGGGATGGGTGGGAAGGAGAGTAGGGGTGGGTAGGAGAGGGTGGGAAGGAGAGTACGGGGGTGGGAAGGAGAGTACAGGGGGAAGGAAGAGTAAGGGTGGGAAGGAGAGTAGGGGTGGGAAGGAGAGTAGGGGTGGGAAGGAGAGTAGGGGTGGGAAGGAGAGTAGGGGTGGGAAGGAGAGTAGGGGTGGGAAGGAGAGTAGGGATGGGAAGGAGAGTAGGGATGGGAAGGAGAGTAGGGGTGGGAAGGAGAGTAGGGGTGGGAAGGCGAGTACGGGGTGGAAAGGAGAGTACGGGGTGGAAAGGAGAGTAGGGGTGGGAAGGAGAGTAGGGATGGGAAGGAGAGTAGGGGTGGGAAGGAGAGTAAGGGTGGGAAGGAGAGTAGGGGTGGGAAGGAGAGTACGGGATGGGAAGGAGAGTAGGGGTGGAAAGGAGAGTACGGGGTGGAAAGGAGAGTAGGGGTGGGAAGGAGAGTAGGGATGGGAAGGAGAGTAGGGGTGGGAAGGAGAGTAAGGGTGGGAAGGAGAGTAGGGGTGGGAAGGAGAGTAGGGGTGGGAAGGAGAGTAGGGGTGGGAAGGAAAGTATGGGGTGGGAAGGAGAGTAAGGGGTGGGAAGGAGAGTAGGGGTGGGAAGGAAAATAAGGGGTGGGAAGGAGAGTACGGGGTAGAAGGAGAGTAAGGGTGGGAAGGAGAGTAGGGGTGGGAAGGAGAGTAGGGGATGGGAAGGAGAGTAGGGGTGGGAAGGAGAGTAGGGGTGGGAAGGAGAGTAGGGGTGGGAAGGAGAGTCAGGGGGTGGGAAGGAGAGTAGGGGTGGGAAGGAGAATAGGGGTGGGAAGGAGAATAGGGGTGGGAAGGAGAATAGGGGGTGGGAAGGAGAGTGAGGGGTGGGAAGAAGAGTAGGGGTGGGAAGAAGAGTAGGGGTGGGAAGGAGAGTAGGTGGTGGGAAGGAGTGTAGGGGAGGGGAGAAGGGTAGGAAAGCAGAGTTTCATCTATAAATTGGAAAAACGGGTGTGCCTTGGGAATTTCTAGGTGTGCACCAATTTGTTGACGCCATAGGCGTTGTATTTTTGCATAGCGTGGGTTCCTGGGGAACGGGGTGGGGGAGGGGGGGGGGGAGGCTAGGTAGAAATCCGGCAGCCCTGACACTTTAATAAATTTAAGAGGTAAAAATTGGCTTCTGTAGGAATACTTCATTATTTAGTGATACATACATGAAATCTATATACGCATCTCTTGAATAACAACCCTTCTACTTTTTTGAGTCAAAATTTCAGATAAATTTGCAAGGGTAAAGAAGTAACGAAATTATTTACGTGTCAAGCATGCTACATTGGCTTTCTCTTGTAATGTTATTGTGTTGTTTTTTAGGGTAACTAAATCATGTGTTTTTTACTGGTATTTATTTTATTACCAGGAGCTTATCATTTCCATCAAAGGCTGCATATCAAAATTTTAGCATGAAAATCAGGTTCAACGCAGCGAAGTACATCAGCCGTCTAAAGTTATTGTTATTGCGATAATATTCAATGTTTCTTCAGTTTCGCAGTGTTTTATGTAAATGATGTCGAAAGTCAATTAATTGCTATAAGGGCGTTTCAGCTGACGTCACGAGGGCACATGACTTTGTTTACATCGCCATTTTGTCGGAGACACGGTCGTCTGCTGTACACTTAATTTGACTTGGATACATACGTTTGCATGTTGTTATATAAGATTATTTTTCTAAAATAATTATGCCGGCATCTTGCCGTGCCGTTGGTTGCACTAATAGATGTGTGCGGAGGAATAAAAAGACATTTTCTCGATTTCCATCTGATCCTGATCGACGTTCGAGGTGCAGTGGATTTCTGCTGTACGACGCGACGATTTCAACCTACGGTTCACAGTAGAATTTGCAGCGAGAACCTTATATCAGGTATGTAGGGTTTGTTCGAGTATCACGAATAATCAGCTGGCGTTAACTTTAAAGTTACTTTTCGTATACCCTGTGAAAATATAAGACTTAAGGCAAATATGAAGTAAAATCGGAAGTGAACAAAAAAAATGCACTCAGTAAAAATCGCTGAACTGGTACTGGTATGTTAGCATATAGTATGTTTGTTGTACGTGCGATGTGACAGAGCTGTGAGGACGCGTGAAACGCAACGACGCCGCGGCCTGCAAAATGGAGTCTAGTTGAGTTAGAGTTACGTGATGAAATCACTCTTTTTAAAGTTGTAACTTATTCTGGTATTTATGTTATTACCAGAAGTTTAAATTTCCAACAAACGCTGCACGCCAGTATTTAGTATGTAAATAGAACTGGATTCTCTCACATTAGTTATTTTCTGTAAATGATGTTCAATTCAAAGGGACCAATTAATTGGTAATTATAGAAAAGAAGTGCTAAACCTATATTCTCAAGGTCGAGTCGACGTAACTGTGCACAAGCTCAGTACGGTTTTGCTAAGTTAGGAGGGAAAACTTTATCATTACAGTCAATGGGATATTTTCTATAAATACTTGTCGCCTAAGCCATTCCATGTGTTTCATAGCTGTTGCAGGTGTTTTGTCCCAAATGACTGCAATCGAAAGCTCTTTACTGGAGTAACATCACTGTCTCATATTAGATCTATTTTCTGATTTCAATTTTTCAAGACCTTTTTAAATCTGAATTCATAATTTTCAGAAAACTAATTTAAATAATGTCACATGGCCGAAACTCACAAGTCTATGTTGGACATATCGTATACTGGGGGAATTTTATCAACAAATCTTAGGCGTCTGCACAATTCACGTCAGTATGGTACAATGCGTATGAAAAATCTGCTTTCAAACACCAATCATACGTGGGTAATTGATCATTGCGAGGGGCAATTACGCATGCGTATTGCGAGGGGCAATTATGCATGCGTATTGCGAGGGGCAATTACGCATGCGTATTGCGAGGGGCAATTACGCATGCGTATTGCGAGGGGCAATTACGCATGCGCATTGCGAGGGCAATTTGCGCATGCGTATTGCACGCATGCATATTGCGAGGGTAATTTGCGCATGCGTATTGCACGCATGCGTATTGCGAGGGCAATTTGCGCATGCATATTGCACGCATGCGTATTGCGAGGGCGCATGCGTATTGCGAGGGCGCATGCGTATTGCGAGGGCGCATGCATATTGCGAAAAGTTTCTCTTTAAGCCTACCCGCACCCCAGTTAATCCTGAAAACTCAGGTATGACAATTACCAATCCGACTTCCTGTTCAATTTTATTGTTTCCATTCCAGACAATGATTATTTATCGGCTATTCCCTTTCACACTACAGTCAAGTAGCTTAAAGTTACTTGTGTGTATAAGATTACAGAAAGCCAGTGCTGAGTAATCAGGGCACTTTTGTGATTGAAATCATTCATCCATGCTAGGTGTTTTAATTAAAGGTATTTGTTTGCAAACTGGTGATAAAATAGCTGTGTATCATATGCCTGAGGTGATGTGTGCATTAACTGTGACTGATTGATGGACCATAGTTCCTAAGGAAAGATATTGCTTTATGAAGGGAAAGAAAGGTATGAGTATGAGAGAAAGAGGCAAGAAGAAGTACTAAAAGTACTGGAATTTCTAGAGAATATGGAAGTGAGGGGTGGGTAGAAGGTAGTGGAGTGATAGTATAGCAGATGAGGAAGGGTAAGAGGGAAGAAGGATGGGGAAATAGATGAGATTGGAATGATGTTAAAACAGCACAGCAGTTGAATCTGAAACAGCATTAAATATCATTTTTCAAACACAGAAAAAGTATGCTATTAAGATGAAGATCAAAATTTATTCTTAACATTAATGAGGAGTATGATGATGCATGTAAAACAATATTTTCATGACATGAATATGCATTGTCAATCCTGCATAAATTAGTACCTAAAAGTGTACATTAAATCAAAAATATCATTTACATATCACATGTCCTAAAACACATCAGTTTTACCATGTTACATACTTACATAAGATACCATATTAAAATAGTTCTTCACAGAAGAACGCCGTCATTGCGCTTATAAATAACAGCCTTACAGGAATAGCTCAGTGGTCAGGCAAAATGATCTCATACAATGGTTTGTTTTTGTGTCATCTAATGGCATTTAACGTCGGCAAAAAGGTCAAATATGCCAGAGGTTAACTTAATACACCAGTTCACAATTCCGCCCGCCATTTTGACTAGCGAGTAAACATGACAAATTTTTTAAATCACTTTATTTAAAAATGTGTCGCTCTGTTTTTTTTGTATTTCTTAATATGCTATGTAACTTTGAGTATTCTATGTAATATTAAGACATTGGGAAAAACCCATGTCGTCCTAACACAGAAAGTTAAATTGCGGGCCGATTTTATACCCTTGTACAATGTGTGTATTTCTAAACAATGCGCAATACTACTACACGTGTACCAAGAGCATATTTTGCTGTGCGCTCGTTGAATGTTTACTTGCTGTGTGCTCGTCTGGTTTGTTTACTTGCAACTTGACAGTAAAACTTGTGCGCATGAGCAGACTGGAACTGTGAAGTGTTGTATTCAAAAGTTGCTACAATCAAAATTACCTTACAAAGAAGAATGCATTAAAAGAAACATAATGGTGAAGAAAGCACATTCACAAATACTTAAGGAGGTAGCACACAATAAAGTGATTGATGATGGCTGGTCACAAAATGTCATGTCACAAAATATTAATTTTGTCACATAAATGTCTCAAATCATTGTTGGCACCTTTTGCACAGAATGTCACATCAGTTATGCCTGTCACATTTGATTGGCATAAATTCACACATCATGACCAGTTGACCAGTTATACTCCAGATCATTTAGTTGTCTGTTTCATGAAAAAAGGAATCCACCACTAAAATGCAACATCAAATTACCAATGAGTGTGAGTGAAGAGGTCAAACATGTCACAAAATGTCAGACAAGTTTTAATACATCTATTTTGTCACATAATTTTCACAATGTCACAGATTTTGGACAATGAAATTTTGTCACAAAATGTCACCGATGCTCCATTCTCTGAGGTATTCTAAAGTTGTCTCATCTGTGTGTAAACAATTGAAATCAGACTAGTTGTGACATCACATCCTCCAATTCCACAAAAGCCCAGTTTGCTTTTCAGTTTTCAGTCTACTCACCAAGCCAGTCATTTGGATTAGGGCAGGTTGGAAAAAACCACTCACCTGCTCGCCATAGGCGAACAAAAAATAATTGTGGTGAGTAGAAATATTATAAGTTACTGTGGTACTCACCACACTTGATTAAGCCTCTCCAAGTTGTATACATGATTGGTGAGTGACTTTTATTGTCTTTTTCCAATACCTGGGTTGCCAAGGAAAATATTTGGATGTTTTAGAATATTTTTATTACCATTTAACTTTGTTTGTTTTTAGGGGGGGGGATGGGAGGTGGTACAACCCTGTTGACCCACTTGGCTACATCCATGGAATCAGTGTTTCAGTATGTCGGCAATCACACAAGATAAGTAGTCTGACCACGGAACTAATGATATTATCCCTTAAACCCACATTATAATTCCCACACACAATCCGCCAATTTGACGCATCAGGACGGTTTCAACATATTACCACTGATATAACAGCACACTCTCTTTACAGCTGGTATGGTACTATCTCTAAGTTTCCATTACTATTATCATTAAAAATCTAGTGACACCTAAGGTAGCATTAGCTACACTGTTTGAAAATCTACTAAACAATCATCAAAAACACAACAAAATGACTTAAAACTTTGGGCATTTTAAAGTCTTCTTTAAAACCTTTTAGGACTAATCATTATTCTTAAAATATGCAGATTTGTGATGTCATCAGTTGATGCTTTCTGACATTCATCTACATTTTTCTCCTTTTTACCCCCCAAAAATGAAAGATTGCAGCTATTTAAGAAGAATATCTAAGACGTTATCATACCCCCAATCAACATTTTGATAGGACAATCAACGAAATAAGAATGCAGCTATTTAAAGGAATATTCCCATAGATTTTCATGTTTTTCATATATGATAGAGAAATTTTGTAGCAACAAAGTGGTGAAAAAACTGTTTATTATTCCGTTTAGAAGTTATAACAATTTAAAGAGTAGAAAAATGTTTTTAAAAGCACCTTGTACAATATGTCCTTCAGCTTGGTTATGTCATCAAGGCAATTCCAGTATAGTTCTTATGTGTTTCTTGTAAATTTAATTACACTTTTTTTACATTATCGAGCAGCATTTTTGATTCATTATAGAGATAGGGTGGAATATATAATTTACAAGAAAGCCTTTTGGGTTTATTCATGGTGTACATCACATTTTCAATGAGAAAAAAATTCAAATCATTTTTAAAATACAAAAGACGTTTTGTTGAAATTGACATCACAGATCTTGCCAATCAGTCACTTTTGTCCAAATTCTAAAATACTCTTAACTTTTAAATGGAATAGGATATCAACATAGTTTTTTCACCACTTTGTTTCTAAAAATGTTCTTTATCATATATGAAAAAATTAAAATCTATGGGAATATTCCTTTAAAACGATTTTCTCAAACTTTTGATAGGAATATCATTCAAGAAAATGATTCATTAAAAGCAGGTCTCCATTTTCTTACATAAGTCCATTGTTTTTTTAATCTTGTCCCAAAAATTCAATAGGAGTGCAGTTATTAAAAACAAATTTCTATAACTGCATCATGCAAACAACATTTAACAGGAATATCATTCAAGAAAAATGAGCAGCTTTGTTCATCAAAAGCAGGTCTCCATTTACTAATGTTCATCCACTGTTTAATTTCTAACTCGTTACAAAAATTTAAAAGGTACAGCAATTTAAGGATTTCTAACACTTCCCCACTTCCCAATCAACATTTTGATAAGAAGTATGTTTTATATGTCATCAACAGCTAAAAATGACACCCAAAATCTACATAGAGATCTTGGGCATGCTTTTACAAGTTTCTCAATTTTGCATATAATAAGAATTGTTATAACTTTGATCACAGCAATAACTGAGAAACTAAATATTGTTTTTGGGAAAAAATAAGTTTTAATCAGCATGTGAAGCTCTTGCTGGCACTGTTTATACGACAAATTGAATTTTGAGGGAATTTATTGGTTTTATCAGCTAATCTACATAAACACATACATAAATAGCTGATTCCCCCTTCATAATTTAAGGGGGTTCTAATAAAATAGGGGTAATTTTATTACAAGAGGAATTCTAATAAGAGGGAGAATCCTAATAAAAGAGAGGAATCCTAATAAAAGAGGGAGAATTCTAATACAAGAGGGAATCATAATACAAAAAAGGAAATTCTAATGAAAGAGGAATTATGATAAAAGAGAGGAAATCCTAATAAAAGAGAAGGAACTATAATACAAGAGAGGGAATCCTAATAAAAGAGAGAGAAATCCTAATGAAAAAGGAGAAATTCTAATAAAAGAGGAGGAATTCTAATAAAAGAGAAGGAACTATAATAAAAGAGAGGGAATCCTAATAAAAGAGGGAATCCTAATAAAAGAGAGGGAATCCTAATAAAAGAGAAGGAATCCTAATAAAAGAGGGAATTCTAATACAAGAGGGGGAATCCTAATAAAAGAGGGAATCCTAATAAAAGAGGGAATCCTAATAAAAGAGGGAATCCTAATACAAGAGGGGGAATCCTAATAAAAGAGGGAATCCTAATAAAAGAGAGGGAATCCTAATACAAGAGAGGGAATCCTAATAAAAGAGAGGGAATCCTAATAAAAGAGAGGGAATCCTAATAAAAGAGAGGGAATCCTAATAAAGATTCTAATAAAGAGGGGAATCCTAATAAAAGAGAGGAATTCCTAATAAAAGAGAGGGAATGCTAATAAAAGAGAGGGATTCCTAATAAAAGAGGGAATCTAATAAAAAAAGAGGGAATCCTAATAAAAGAGGGAATTCTAATAAAAAGAGGGAATCCTAATAAAAGAGGGAATCCTAATAAAGAGAGGGAATCCTAATAAAAGCTAATAAAAGAGGGAATCCTAATAAAAGAGAGGGAATCCTAATAAAGAGAGGGAATCCTAATAAAAAGAGGGAATCCTAATAAAAGAGAGGGAATCCTAATAAAAAGAGGGAATCCTAATAAAAGAGAGGGAATCCTAATAAAAAGAGGGAATCCTAATAAAAAGGGGGAATCCTAATAAAAGAGGGAATCCTAATAAAAGAGAGGGAATTCTAATAAAAAGGGGGAATCCTAATAAAAGAGAGGGAATCTAATAAAAGAGAGGGAATGCTAATAAAAGAGGGAATCCTAATAAAAGAGAGGGAATCTCCTAAAAGAGGGAATAATAAAAGAAGAATCCTAATAAAAGAGAGGGAATGCTAATAAAAGAGAGGGAATGCTAATAAAAAGAGGGAATCCTAATAAAAAAGGAGGAATTCTAATAAAAAGAGAGGGAATTCTAATAAAGAGGGGGAATGCTAATAAAAAAGAGGGAATTCTAATAAAGAGAGGGAATCCTAATAAAGAGGGGGAATCTAATAAAGAGAGGGAATCCTAATAAAAAGAGGGAATCCTAATAAAAGAGGGGAATCCTAAGAGAGGAATCCTAATAAAGAGGGGGAATCTAATAAAAGAGAGGGAATTTTAATAAAGAGAGGGAATCCTAATAAAAAGAGGGAATCCTAATACAAGAGGGGGAATCCTAATAAAAGAGAGGGAATCCTAATAAAAGAGGGAATCCTAATAAAAAAGAGGGAATCCTAATAAAAGAGGGAATCCTAACAAAGAGGGGAATCCTAATAAAAGAGAGGGAATTTAATACAAGAGAGGGAATCCTAATAAAAGAGAGGGATTCCTAATAAAAGAGAGGGAATCCTAATAAAAGAGAGGGATTCCTAATAAAAGAGAGGGAATGCTAATAAAAGAGAGGGAATGCTAATAAAAGAGGGAATGCTAATAAAAGAGAGGGAATGCTAATAAAAGAGAGGGAATGCTAATAAAAGAGGGAATCCTAATAAAAGAGAGGGAATGCTAATAAAAGAGGGGGAATCCTAATAAAAGAGAGGGAATGCTAATAAAAGAGAGGGAATGCTAATAAAAGAGGGGGAATCCTAATAAAAGAGGAGGAATTCTAATAAAAAAGAGAGGGAATTCTAATAAAAGAGGGGGAATCCTAATAAAAGAGAGGGAATCCTAATAAAAGAGAGGGAATGCTAATAAAAGAGAGGGAATCCTAATAAAAGAGGGAATCCTAATAAAAGAGGGAATCCTAATAAAAGAGAGGGAATCCTAATAAAAGAGAGGGAATGCTAATAAAAGAGAGGGAATGCTAATAAAAGAGAGGGAATCCTAATAAAAGAGGAGGAATTCTAATAAAAAAGAGGGAATTCTAATACAAGAGGGGGAATGCTAATAAAAGAGAGGGAATTCTTATACAAGAGAGGGAATCCTAATACAAGAGGGGGAATCCTAATAAAAGAGAGGGAATCCTAATAAAAGAGAGGGAATCCTAATACAAGAGGGGGAATCCTAATAAAAGAGAGGGAATCCTAATACAAGAGGGGGAATCCTAATAAAAGAGAGGGAATTTTAATACAAGAGAGGGAATCCTAATAAAAGAGAGGGAATCCTAATACAAGAGGGGGAATCCTAATAAAAGAGAGGGAATCCTAATACAAGAGGGGGAATCCTAATACAAGAGGGGGAATTTTAATACAAGAGAGGGAATCCTAATAAAAGAGAGGGAATCCTAACACAAGAGGGGGAATCCTAATAAAAGAGAGGGAATTTTAATACAAGAGAGGGAATCCTAATAAAAGAGAGGGAATCCTAATAAAAGAGAGGGAATTTTAATAAAAGAGAGGGAATCCTAATAAAAGAGAGGGAATCCTAATAAAAGAGAGGGAATTTTAATAAAAGAGAGGGAATCCTAATAAAAGAGAGGGAATTTTAATAAAAGAGAGAGAATCCTAATAAAAGAGAGGAAATCCTCATAAAAGAGAGGGAATTATAATACAAGAGAGGGAATCCTAATAAAAGAGAGGGAATCCTAATAAAAGAGAGGGAATCCTAATAAAAGAGGGAATTCTAATACAAGAGAGGGAATCCTAATACAAGAGAGGGAATTCTAATACAAGAGGGGGAATTCTAATGAAAGAGGAGGAATTCTTATAAAAGAGAGGGAATCCTAATAAAAGAGAGGGAATCCTAATAAAAGAGAGGGAATCCTAATAAAAGGGCAAATTCTAATAAAAAAAACCTAGGGAAATTCTAATAAGGGGGAAATCTATTAAAAGAGGGGAAATGGAATCCTTCTATCCCCTTCATAGCACAAATATAATCACTAATGTCCCTAGTACTTAAAACATGCTATGTACACAAACAAATTTAACGACCTATCCATAAGCAATAAATAATAAATCATTAAATATACCGTATATTGCTATTTTATGAGAATAGATGTGGTATATACATATTTTCAATAACTTATATATATACGAAATTGCATTAATTGGCTTCATTAACATTAATACCTTGAAATGAACATTAAATAAACAATACTCTTAAATATATTCACTTACAAAATACCATATTACTTTTGATATATAAGTACATCATGAAATTACTTCATAGGTGACATTAGAATCAGAATATAAATAACAAAAAGATAACAATAACATACCACTTTTTTTGGACTTTATCATCATGTTTAATAATGAAATAAACATATACAATAACGTAAATTACATCTAATTAGATAAACCAATGACCATGTGTCACAAGTAAGGAAAATTCCCCTAATTGGACGGTTGGGCGTTTCTTCCTCTACTCAACTGATCAGCACCCGAGACAGATGACGCGATAAACAACAAACTCAGAGATATAATGTGAAGTGAAATATAATTATGAAATCACCTCATAAGGACCAATGACTTTTTGGTCCTAATCAACAACAAAACAATCATACAATATACAAACAAAAATTACAAGAAGAAACACCTTATTGATTAACTTTCTGAAAAAAGCTTCCACCTAAATGATCCTGTCGCTCTGCATCTAACTCCCTGTCGCTCTGCAGCTAACTCCCTGTCGCTCTGCAGCTAACTCCATCCCTCTGCAGCTAACTCCCTGTCGCTCTGCAGCTTACTCCCTGTCGCTCTGCAGCTAGCTCCCTGTCGCTCTGCAGCTAACTCCGTCGCTCTGCAGCTAACTCCCTGTCGCTCTGCAGCTAACTCCCTGTCGCTCTGCAGCTAACTCCCTGTCGCTCTGCAGCTAACTCCCTGTCGCTCTGCAGCTAACTCCCTGTCGCTCTGCAGCTAACTCCCTGTCGCTCTGCAGCTAAGTCCCTGTCGCTCTGCAGCTAACTCCCTGTCGCTCTGCAGCTAACTCCCTGTAGCTAACTCCCCTGTCGCTCTGCAGTTAAGTCCCTGTCGCTCTGCAGTTAAGTCCGTCCCTCTGCAGCTAACTCCGTCGCTCTGCAGCTAAGTCCCTGTCGCTCTGCAGCTAACTCCCTGTCGCTCTGCAGCTAACTCCCTGTCGCTCTGCAGCTAACTCCCTGTCGCTTTGCAGCTAACTCCCTGTCGCCCTGCAGCTAACTCCCTGTCGCTCTGCAGCTAACTCCCTGTTGCTCTACAGCTAACTCCCTGTCGCTCTGCAGCTAACTCCCTATCGCTCTGCAGCTAACTCCCTGTCGCTCTGCAGCTAACTCCCTATCGCTCTGCAGCTAACTCCCTATCGCTCTGCAGCTAACTCCCTATCGTCTGCCAAAACTCAACACGGAGAGATGTCTGCAGCATCCAGCCACACCGCAGTCCTTATATATTGACCTTAAGTTGACCCCTGCCCAAGCCCAGCTAGGCACAATCCACAAATTCCAAAATACCTGTCTTCCTATTATCAAATTAGGGAAATTTGCATAAATATGCATTGGAGGTACGAATGCATAATTAGCGGCGCCCTAGACTAGCTCATGGAAATTTCCACACTCATGGAGTGACAAAAAAATGTTTAAATGCACTTGAGGTGCGACACCAAACTGCAAAAAAAAAAAAAAAAAAAATTGAATAAAAAAAATCAAATGAAATATCACTCACACAAAAGTGTTGTACTTCAAAAATGAGAATAGAAGCAAAACACAAGTGACCAGCAATTCTCAAAAAAAATAAAAAAAATAATATTTCTTATCAGAAGTCGCATCAAACAAACTGCCTATTTGCCTTTTAACCCATTACAAGGCGCTGTAAATTTTGATAAGAGTGCTCTTTGAATTTCAAAGGCAATTTTTCTACTTTGATGCTTTAATCTTCCCATTTGTGTATGAAATACTTTTGTATATTAAGAATCCTGAAACTATCAATTGAGTGGGTATTTTACATCCCTTTCTTAACAGCTAAGGTTATACATAGATATCACTACCGTTTGATAAACCAGTTATGAACCACTGGTGAATGAAGACACACCAAGGATAAAGGGCATACGAAGCGTCACCTCTCAGGAAGAAGGAATGAGCAAAAATTAAAAAAATCCCAGTGAAAAATGGACAAATTTCACTGGAAATTAAGTTTTCATTCAAAGTTGATACGAATCAGGAAAATCCCCTTTAATATTCTGAAATAATTTTTTCAATATCTCAGAAATTTCCTTTATTTTTAGAAAAGTTCCTCCATTTTCGGAAATTTTCTTCAATTTCGAAAAATTTTGGGCTGGTTTTCAGGAAATTTTAGTCAATTTTCGGAAAATTTAACTAAATTATCCTATCATCTTAAATTTAGTGATAATTGTCTAACCATGCACTCATACGTCAAAAGATTTGCTAATGTTTAAAAACATCCTTTAACTTCGCTCAGCCATAAACCGAAAACTAAAAATGTTATTTCCAAATTTTAGTGTTTTTTTCTTTTTCAGAAAGGTTTTTTTTCTTCTGTAATGAGTGCACAAATTTTGTAGTTACCTCCAGACCTTCAAAACCAATAGTTCTGTAATAAAACAAAATTGAAGATAGCTAAATCAAGTCAGTTGTCATTCATTTGAAGTATTTTCTTTGGATTTTATAGAATTGATTTTAAGAGAATGCTATGGAAATCAGAAGGCAAAGAAACTAATAGTAAAGATGCTATGCTTCTTTTGAAAGATGATGCATTCTCTACATAAGAAGCAAATGCAGCCATTTGTAAAATCTCTGGGCTGCAATATTTCTCTCCATCTCATAAATATTATATATAATAATATAATACATTTATCTTGCTGCATTTCTCAAGTTCATTCCTTTTACCTCAACTTAATGGAAACAGAATGACCGACCTAACATTCACTATCCGTTCAAATGAAACATTACGGAAGCTGTCATCAATGTTCACCACCCGAGACATTCATCGCTGCCTTTAGGGTCTACTTCTGTATAATCACTTTCAATCTGATTCTTACAAGATCTTAACCCTCTGCTTTCTTTCAGGATGTGGTGTTTCGCTCAAAGAAATGGTTTTATGAGAAGATAATAAAAAGCATGTCTTCAGGAAAACTTGTTTCTAAACATGTTTTAAGTAGATAAGAGTTGGATAAAGAAGAGGCCAAATATGTAGAAGGGAAACCAAAGTTACTTCCAAGGTTGATTAAAAGATTAGAAAGGGAACAAAAACTTTTGATTTCAAAGTTGATGCTTAAAAACTTGATATATGGGAAATGCTAATGAAACATGAGTAAACTTTTCCCGCCCTGGCAAATTCCTTGGGTCCATACTGAAAACAAGTAAACAATGACTTATGGGTGCTTTCCCAGGCATGAGCTTAAAGTGTAAATCAACTCAAAATAACTGTTCTCTTTATTAAAACTATATCTTCACAATCTAACATGATTTGAGTTTTATCATCAATGTTGATAACATCATAAGGCATATAATAATACCATCAGTAACTCTTTATCAATTGATAAATCTTAAAAGAACTAAATATTTTGAAGGAAATAGCTACATTCAAGAACAGAAATTAACAAGTCATGATAGATAAAGAAATAAATAAAATTTAAAGGTGTTTTCACAATATATTTTTTTGCCCAAGAGCAGAATCAACCAATGATTCTTACTTACAAATCTTTCTTATAATATGGAGCTAACCAGTAGTCACAAACATGTTTTAGATTCAGCAGAATATATCAACATGTATTGATACATGACAACAACAAAAATGGGGGAGGGGGAAGTAAATGGGGGAAGGGGTAGTAGTAAAGTAATACATTGACCAACTGATGCTACATCAATTTCCAATGCATTCATTTCACCGTCATATAAGTACAATTGAATTCTTAACAATCAGAAACCACCAACTGAATAATACTACTCCAAAATTTCACAACCAAAATGATCGGACAATGTTTAATTTTTGTTCATTATGTACATCTTGTACAATATTTATCTCGTAAATCAAGGATTTGTATTATCTAAGATTGACAGCATCTAATCCAGTCTATATTATAGACTTGACCGGTAGACTCCTAGACTTAACCACAATCTGTACCCCTACCACAATCAACCTGTCTGAGTAAGATGATTGACTGCTTTCAACCAATCACCGTATGAATCTGCCTAGCAACAAAATCTGCATAACTAAGTGGGGCAAACATCCTACGCCACACTGGTACAGTACAACTAGCTAGTGGCGTGCGCTCATGTAGTCAATGCAATTTACTGTACAAAACAAATTTCTGCACACACAGACTGAGTGACGGCAAAATGGTGAACAAAAATTGCGTTTACAGGCCCACTGCAGGCTTTGTAAATCTAATTGCTGTTACCCAGAACACTTAGCAAACTGAATTTTGTTTAAACCTTGCTAAAAACTCAAGATCCGGAGAAGTGCCATAAATGGATCAAAGCTTGCAGCAGGCCTCGCAAACATCTAAATGTCAATGCATTGGTAATGTACGATTGCGGATTTGAGGTTTGTTTGCCCTCACCAAATAACCATGTTGCTATGGTGAGTGTGGCTTATTTCATAACTAAGAGACATTAATTCTACTTCCTATTTCCTTTGCTTACAACACTGAAAAATAACCTCACAAATTTGTTCCCACACAAACTGTTTTGCTACTTTTCAGTGCCAATCATACAAAACATTATTCCGAATATGCGTACCTTTCATAGACATCCTACCAACATTCACCCTTAATATGAATTAATTGTAATTAAATTTAGGATATATGTGAACCTATCAATTCACTTAGAGGTCCAGGGGTCAACATGCCAGAATGCCCTACTAATGACTGCAGAAGTTTCAGTGGTGAAAGTGTTACTTCCCTAATTTCAGCAATACAAACTTCAAACAATCCCTTACAGAAATTTTAGCTTGCAGCAAGCTTGCAACAAGCTAACATTTTTAACTTGCGCAAGCTTGTGCAAGCATGCTGCAAGCTATTATTTGAACAAATACTAGCTTGTGCAAGCTAACATTAGCTTGTGCAAGCTAGCATAAAATATTTGGTAGCTTGTGCAAGCTTGCAGAAAGTTTTGCTAGCTTGTGCAAGCTTGCAGATAGTTTTGCTAGCTTGCGCAAACTAATTTGTTCCAAATACTAGCTTGCAGCACACTTTCAGCACGCTTGAGCAAGCTAAAAATCATTAGCTTGCCGCAAGCATGCTGCAAGCTAATATTTCTGTAAGTGATAACATGACAACACCTAACAATGAGTGGACTCTTCCAATTACCTGTGAACCAATTCAAGCTTCACCAAAGCTAAAGTTACATTTGAAATGACAGAAATAATTTGCTGTAAAATCTCTTCCAAACTTCACAGTACGTAAGACAACAGAGATACTTATCGCCACATTCTATTCTTGAACTTTCATATATCTTTCATTACTTCATTCATTCCACAGAACCTGGATTAATTTTCTTGATTTATTCTTACTTATAATACTACTTGAATGAATTGTTCTATAATACTTTTGTCGCCAAAATAAGCAATTTCTGAATCCGCACTCTCAAATATTGCCCAAGGGTAGAAACTAAAGTAGTTCTGTTCTTTTATATCAAAAATGATCATAATGAAATTATGCCCAAAATGTGCATGTGCATAGTATACATGAAATTGAATTTTCTTCATGGCAATCAAAACATTAACAAAAAAATAGGGAACTAGTTGATGCCTTTTAGAAATATTTCTATGAAGATCCTGTGCTTGAAACTAAATAGTGTCTTTGAAAGATTTGAACCATGATAACATGTTTGAGTCTTTAAATTTTATGTTGATATCCACCCCCTAACATGTTTGAGTCTTTAAATTTTCTGTTGTTATCCACCCTCCCGCACCCCCTCCTTCCCTTTTTTTCACCTTCCCCCTTTTTTTATCGCTGGTCGATCCAATGTGCTATAGCCAACAAAGATCTGTCCAAAAAAACAATTAGAAAATAATTACACACTAAAAATATCCTGTGCTCTCGAACCAAAAGGATGTTGTGCCTCACACATGCATGCAGCTTCTGTGGCATCACATAAATTCTGCTAAATATTTTGTCCCCCCCCCCTCCCATGGAAAGGTGGCGGCACTTGTCAGTTCAAGTCATTTGACCGTGCTTTTATACATATACTATCCTTTGAGTTCATGACAAATAATGCTGTCATGACGACACCCTATTTTAATGGTTTCCTTGATGTTCTTCAAAGTACAGAATAATTTAGAAATTATCATCATCTACTTCAAAAAAAAAAGAAAACCAATTCTTCCCTTTAAGAGCATTTCAATCTCCCAAATAAACCTTAAACATTTGATTCCAGGCAGTGTGATGCCTCAAATAAAGACTGGCTTGCTAAATTGCAAATGAATTAATGATGTTTACCAAAATAGTGATAGAAGTTTTTGATGGTTGTTTCCATTCATAGATGAAAATATTCTTTAAACTTATAATAAAAGATTTATCTCTTCATTACTTGCCTGGAGAACATCAACGGAGATGAACGTTATAAATAATTTACGATGTTTATGTAAGTCGGCGGAAAGGGTTTGATGGCTAGTTGGTACACAAATTATTCCCAAAGCTAATAAAAATTCTAAGAAAGTCAGAGATGCAAATAGCTTAATGACATTAACTACACAATGAAAAAGTTGTGAATACTTTTTTTGCATTTGTAAGAAGCTTGAAGATACATGTAACTTATAAGGGTTCTTTTAAGGAAGAAATCACATACAATAATCACTTTTCGTTTTTCAAATGAATTTAATTCCAGTTTCCAAGTCGACTCTCTACTAAGTTTTAAGACTTCGAGACCCATGCCGTTCAAAATGTGTCTGTAATTTTTTTTTGGATCTTTTTTCTCCAAAATTAATTTTCACAACTTTCCTTTTGTTTTCTATCACTAAAAGTTTGGTTTATATAAATGCTAAGACAATACATATTTCAATAAAAAAAAGTCAAAATAAAAGAAATATCAACATAAAGAGAAAATTTGTGAATTTTAGGCAAAATTAGGTCAAAATTGCCTAATTTTTGAGTTTGTATTATTTCTTGTGAATAATGAAAATGAAGGATTTTTTTACATATTTAGATTGTTTGCAAAATTTCCTTTCCAATGATACCAGCCAAAAAAAAAAAAATTCTCAGTGTGAAACAATAAAAATCAACAAATAATCACCGCTGTAATTGTTGAAAAACAAAACCACGCATTCAGCTCGATTTTCGAACCCATGTGAATTTCCTGAATGCTAACCGCTGCACTAGACTGGGTATGTCTTAGTGTGTGGATTTCTTGTAATACTTAAATTGTAGTATACACAAAGAGGGGGTGGTTGCTCTTTGTGTTTTCAATTGAAAATAGGTGAAATAAGCCTTATGACATTATATTTTGCATACAGTAGTTGCACTGCAATCAGAAACTACAATTTAGGCCACATTTAAAAAGCTAAAACATGATATTTTTCACAACTTTTGCCCCAAAAAAGAAATTGATGATAGGAGCAGTCAAAATTTGACCAGAATTGGATGCATTGATGTCTTTGTAAGTTCCTCACGGGTTTTCAGGCAAAAGCAAGGTCTGGAAGTATGTCAAGTAAGCATTTGAAGAAAATTAAACATTTTTTTCATTGAATTTTGTGCGTTTTTGGAATTCTCTCTATTTCAACCCATCTTTTCCTAAAAATCTTCTACATAACCCCCATCAAGAAGGACATTTTTTGAAAAAAACCATCGAGCTCTTTCAAATGATATCAGAATCACTGTTGTGGGCCTATTTGGTGAAGTAAAAATAATTTTTTGAAAAGTGCATGTCCATGCCGGTTGTGTCACAACCGCGTGGGTAAAGAAGGGTTAAGTTCAAAAACAAAGTTTCGTTCATCATTTTCACCATTATTGAGGATACAGTCAAATATCAATATATATCCACAACTAAACTTTTTGCAATGGCACCAATAGTACATACTATTTATTCAAAATGTCGAAGGTGGTCACATTTTGACACAGTAGGTAAAATGAATGATCAGGCTAATACTTCAAATGATATCAATAATTGCAAGAAGCTTTCGGAATATCATTATCACAGTTAAGAAGTTAAATGCTTCAGTTCTTTGAGCCACTTGATTAGTTTTAGCATTTTTACCATTGATGAAAAGTGTTATCATTTCAAAAATCATTTGTATATATCTTTTCAAGCATTTTGAATGTTTTTATAACTGTTGTTTTAACATAACAAAATATATGCAGCAAAATATATGCAGCAATAATTATCAAAATTAGACTCAGCAATTTTAAAGTAGTAAAATACAGACCCACCAGTCTTAATTGTATCAAATAAGACCCACCCATTACATTTTATTCTTTTACCTGACCTAGCATCTATCAGAAACTGCAACCAACATACTTAGACACAACCTTACCCATTTTCATTTTAAAAAATTACAGTATTGATCGCAAGCCCATACACTTTTTTTTTAACTCATACTTTTTTTGCTCGGTTGGCGTTCATGTCCTCTTGAAGGATTTTTGCCGACTTAACCGATTCAGATTCAGATTCACTTTACATATAAATTTTAGTTCAATTGTTCCAAACCTGAATGAGGAAACTACCGAATTACAACAAACACCCAACCTTTCCCACTTGATTACATTGATCCAGAAGAAAATCTGAAGTCCAAGCTTCACCTGCCTACAACATAACTTGAGGGTGAAGATTCACACAGAACATTTAACTCTCAGCAGCAGTCTTTAGGTTTTGAAAATAGCTTATTTGGTTTTAGAACTCTGGCTGATAAAAGATGGAGGGATATTTTGTATATGGGCATGATATATGGAGGGAAACACAGCTCCCCTAATGGATCTTAGACTAGTGTTAACCCAGGAGTCTTATATACCGACTTAAATGACAGAAGAAGGATAAATATTGTAAGAATAATCCTTTTGTTCATTTGAAAAGAAAATTGATTTGAAACTGTTAAAGTATCATTTACATTTTACTTTCCTTTGGTCTGAATCTATCACAAACTTCAACTTGGACACAACTTTACCCATTTCTACAACAAATAAAACCATATCGATCACAAGCCCACACACTTTACATATGACATTAGCTCAAATGTTCCAAACCCGAATAAGAAAACTACCGAATTAAAACATGAATCCAACGTTTCCCACTTTTAATTACATTGATCCAGAAGAAAATATCAAATCCGAACTTCACCTGTCTACAACATAACTCGAGGGTGAAGATTCATACAGAACATTTAAAGGATTAGTTCTGCTTAAGGAGGTTCACATAAAAAGTGACTTCAAAATGGTGGAGAAACAATTTAAGTCTTATTCCATAAAGGAAATATTTATCTTATATTAATCAGTGACTTCAAAATAGAGAAACAAAAGTCTTATTCAAAATTTACCTTATTTAAGAGTGACTTCAAAATGGTGAAGAAACCATTCAAGTTTTATTCTGTGAAGGAAATATTTATCTTATATTAAACAGTGACTTCAAAATGGTGAAGAAGCCATTCAAGTCTTATTCCGTGAAGAAAATATTTATCTCATATTAAACAGTGATTTCAAAATGGTAAAGAAACCTTTCAAGTCTTATTCCGTGAGGGAAATATTTATCTTATATTAAAGAGTGACTTCAAAATGGTGAAGAAACCATTTAAAAGTCTTATTCCGTGAAGGAAATATTTATCTTATATTAAAGAGTGACTTCAAAATGGTGAAGAAACCATTCAAAAGTCTTATTCTGTGAAGGAAATTTTAGGTTTATTCAAGTTCTGTATCATTTGTATAAAATTAAATGAAATCAGACTAATTGTGACATCACAGCCTCAGATTCTCAAAACTTTAGTGTATTTTATCATAATTTGTCCTGCAATTTTTAGGCTTAAAAACCATTGGATATGTCAGAGAAGTAGTAAAACAGAATTTAGTAAGAAATTCAACAAAAATAATTAGAGTAAAAAAGTTAGAGTTACAGCCTTCTAAAGTGGACTTACTACGCCAGTAAGTTTAACGCAGATAAGAAAGAACTTTAAACTGGAATATCTTCTTACCAGAATAAGATATTAACCCTTAGTCTACCAAGGCTTTAAAAAATGGGAGCCCAATTTTCGTAACTTTTTTTTTCATATGCATTTTTGACAACCCTCCTTTAATTTTCTTTCATTACAAGTTTGTTTGGAATGGAAGTCAAGATAGTTATCTTTTGAGCAATGGAAGCCAAATTAAGAAATATTGGACAAACATATGCAAATTATGGCTAAATTTGGTCAACAAGTCTTTGCACAAGTATAACTTCTTGGCAATATTGAAAACAGAGATTTGTGTTACATATTTAGATTCTTTATAAACTTTTCTTTCCAATGATGTTAATCTAGAATTTTAGAAAGCAAGGAAAGATGAAAAACACCACAAATGATTTTAGTCAAATGACCTCTGAAACTGCAGCAGAAAAATTATAAGGCAGTAGGCATGGTGAGACTCGAACCAGATGATCATTGAAAATGCTGTGGTGAAATTTAATCATTATAGGAAAGGGTTCAAATTGAGGGAGGTATGCCTGTATTTATAGATTAAATGAAAGGAAATTGCAAGCACTTTCAAATGGCACTTCAACAGTTTTGGTACACAATGTTTTGAAGAAAAATAAGGGTCAAAAATGGCAGAATAACATGAAATTTTCAAAGAAATTTCTCCAGATATAAAAGATTGCAGGTAGGGATTATAAAAATTAGACCAGAAATCAATAATATCATGTCTTAGAATTTTGCATGTTTTATTTTGAAGCAAAAATGTGATCTTGAAGTTATTGAAAGATTTAAAAGAAAGAAAAAAAGATTATTTTTTTAAAACAATTTTTGAGTTTTACCCTTTTTCAAGCTACTTTTTCTCAAAATTCTGTAATATGACCCCCTATAAGAAAGTTACATTTTGTGATAGAAATATCCGAGTAATTTGAAATGATACCAAGATTATTCCACAGGACTTTGGTGAAGTCTTGAATTTATTTTTAGAAAAAGGTGGTTTGAAAACGGCGATAATATCTCCGCGTGGTAGAGTAAGGGTTAAAGCAGTTTCTTCACCACTGAACTATTACTTTAACTAGCAGAACAGTCTTAAGATTTAGCATATTTGGTTTTAGTGCTACATCTGATCAATGGTGGAGGATATCTTTTTATATAGATGACTATACGATAGCCTCCGAAAAGGGGCAACTCGCTAAACTTAACGTTGGGATCCAATGGAAAATCCCATCGCACACAAAGATTATTTAGAATATTCCAAAAACTACGAAAACACATACCTTTTAAAGTTTGAAATTTCTTTCTTTGTTAATTAAAGAATCGTTTATTACTTTTCTTCAAAAACAAAAAAAAACCTTATTAGATAGATAGAAATCGAGTGGAAAAAAAGCGGATGACTGCAGGAGTTGTCGGCCATCTTTCCACAAAAAAATATATGAATATTCATGAAATAAAACGAAGATCGATTATTCAATTTGTTCATTTGCTTAATGTAAATATATAATCACGCATTCTGAACTGCAGATGAAACAACCAAAATTATTCTATGAACCCAGAAGTTCATCTCATGAATATTCATTGTTGACTTGGATTGGTTAAGAGCATATCGGAAAAACTGCTATCTTTTGAAGCATTTTTAAAATGGTGAATGGCTTTTCATGTCGGTATTCATGGTAAATATTGATAATAACATGCAAAGTTACGCGGTAACTTCTCGAGTACCCCTTCACAGAGGCTACAGTAATGTAGCCTATATAGGCATGATGTATGAAAGGGAAGACAAAGTCATAATCTTTATGAAATAATTTTTTCTTCCTTAAAGGATTAATTCAGTGGTCAAGCATGTTCATTTTCTATGAAGTAGGACTTCAAAAGAAACAAAATGGTGAAGAAAGCATTCAAAAATCTTATTCCATTAAGGAGATATTCAAGTTTAAAGCTTTGTCTTACTGTGTATAAATGACTGGTGTACTTAAGTCTACTATGGAAATTTGGTATCTTCAGCCTCACATTCTTAACAATTGTTAATGCATTTTAAAGAAAGTTTATTTAATTTTTTCACTATTCAAATTATTTATCCTCAAACTGCTTACAATCTTTTCCTCAAACCTGCACCTCATTGGTTAGGAAACCAAGAAAAGTCCCCCCAGCATTTGATTGGTTGAAGTACTGAAGAAAGTCGGTTTGAAAAGGTCTATGCTATCATGTATCTTACTATCACTTGGATTCTTCTATCAACTTGTGTCCTGCTCCTCAGTGAGCATCAACTTGTGTCCTCCTCCTCAGTGAGCATCAACTTGTGTCCTCCTCCTCAGTGAGCATCAACTTGTGTCCTCCTCCTCAGTGAGCATCAACTTGTGTCCTCCTCCTCAGTGAGCATCAACTTGTGTCCTCCTCCTCAGTGAGCATCAACTTGTGTCCTCCTCCTCCTCAGTGAGCATCAACTTGTGTCCTCCTCCTCAGTGAGCATCAACTTGTGTCCTCCTCCTCAGTGAGCATCAACTTGTGTCCTCCTCCTCAGTGAGCATCAACTTGTGTCCTCCTCCTCAGTGAGCATCAACTTGTGTCCTCCTCCTCAGTGAGCATCAACTTGTGTCCTCCTCCTCAGTGAGCATCAACTTGTGTCCTCCTCCTCAGTGAGCATCAACTTGTGTCCTCCTCCTCAGTGAGCATCAACTTGTGTCCTCCTCCTCAGTGAGCATCAACTTGTGTCCTCCTTCTCAGTGAGCATCAACTTGTGTCCTCCTCCTCAGTGAGCATCAACTTGTGTCCTCCTCCTCCTCAGTGAGCATCAACTTGTGTCCTCCTCCTCAGTGAGCATCAACTTGTGTCCTCCTCCTCAGTGAGCATCAACTTGTGTCCTCCTCCTCAGTGAGCATCAAGTTGTGTCCTCCCCCTCAGTGAGCATCAACTTGTGTCCTCCTCCTCCTCCTCAGTGAGCATCAACTTGTGTCCTCCTCCTCAGTGAGCATCAACTTGTGTCCTCCTCCTCAGTGAGCATCAACTTGTGTCCTCCTCCTCAGTGAGCATCAACTTGTGTCCTCCTCCTCAGTGAGCATCAACTTGTGTCCTCCTCCTCAGTGAGCATCAACTTGTGTCCTCCTCCTCAGTGAGCATCAACTTGTGTCCTCCTCCTCAGTGAGCATCAACTTGTGTCCTCCTCCTCAGTGAGCATCAACTTGTGTCCTCCTCCTCAGTGAGCATCAACTTGTGTCCTCCTCCTCAGTGAGCTTTACCTTTAATTGATATGAGCAGTCCACATCCAAACTGCTTTACAACTTTATAAAAGTCTACAATAACTGGCAAGATAAACTGGATCACCTTCTACAAATGTTCATACACTTAAAACCCCCAAACCTTTTTGGTTCTGATATTCTTATACGTTTCTTCACCCTAAAGCACAAGAACAAATTCCAAGTGGATGAAAAATCACATCTTAATGTTTAATGCCGATCATCTTCAAATATAATATCAAAACATTACGTTTTTATCTCCTTGTCCAATTAAGAGAATAAAAGACTAAAAGAGATTAAGATAACACCTGCTTCAGTGTGATTGGTGCTTAACAGGTCACATGACTTTTTTACTGTCTCACGTTCAGGTCCATCTCTATAAGAGAGACCTGTGAACACTGTGGATGATGCATTTCTACATGCAGGATGTATACAAGTATTATTACGTGTCACCATGACAGCTACTGTCAAAGAAGCCAGAAAAGTGCCATAACAATCACCATGACGATGAGAAGTACCACTATTGCTGTCCATTGTCTCTTGTCTGCAAAGGAAAAGACAAAATAAAGAATAAATTCGCTTCCTTTAAATGATTAGTTCAGGGGTGAAGCAAGTCTATCTTGTATGAAAGAGGACTTCAAAAGAAATGACTTCAAAAGAAACAAAATAGTGAAGAAAGCATTGAAAAAGGTTATTCCATTAAGGAAATAATATCTAAATTTAAAGTTTGGTATCACTTGGCAAAAACAACTGAAATCAGACTAGTTGTGATGTCATAGCCTCAGATTCCTCAAAGTTTTAATGTATTTTATCATATTTTGTCCTGCGATTTTGTGGCTTAAAAACCGTGGAATATGTCCAAAATGAAGTAAAACTAAATCTAGTATAGGGTATTTATAATATACCACCTGAAGAAAGTTTGATGAAAAATAATCTAAATAGTTAAAAATTTAAATAAACTTTCTTTAAAATACATTAATAATTGTAAAGAATGTGAGGTTGAAGATGCCTACTTTCCATAATAGACTTACTAACACCAGTCATTTCTACACAGATAAGACAAGAGCTTTAAACTTGAATATCTCCATAATGGAATAAGATTTTTGAATGCTTTCTTCACAATTTTGTTCCTTTACAGATCTCTTTCATATAAGATAAACTTGCTTGACCCGGGGAGGTTCTATTTTAAGGAACCTGTAAAAACCTGAGACAATAGCCGTCCTCCAGCTGCTTTGTTCATATTTTGTGATAAAAATTGTACAGAAAGATCAAATGATGTGTAATTTCATTCCTTAGAATCTGCAATCTCAATGACAAAGTTATACTGTTACATAAATTTGAATTTCAAAATGATTGTTTCGTGCTAAAAAGCCTAGCATTTGTCATTATTTTTCCTCATATTTGAAAAACGATATGGTAAACATATAAAAAGGGAATGGATAATATTTCACCATGAAGGCAATGAAGGTTTATCACTGAGTTTTAAGTTTCACCAGGCAATGAAATTTTTCGCAGAGGTATTTAAAAATTTAGAATTCATAACACTGCATAAGGTTTTAATGTTTGTAGAGCAAAGCATCATGGGAAATACCACAAAATGGCAATGTCCATGTTACAAAAATGTCCTAATTTAAAGAAATTTTTGGTTCCTTATTTTTGGACCTCCCCTGAAATAAATTTTAGCTTGCAGCATACAAGCTAACATTTTTAGCTTGCTCAAGCATGCTGCAAGCTTGCAGAAGCATGCTGCAGGTTTGCAGAAGCATGCTGCAAGCTAGTATTTGGAACAAATGCTGGCTTGCTACTGTAGCTTGCGCAAGCTAACATTAGCTTGCGCAAACTAGCATAAGATATTTGGCAGTTTGCAGAAAGTTTTGCTAGCTTGCGCAAGCTAATTTATTTAAATACTTGCTTGCAGCATGCTTGCTGCATGCTTGCGCAAGCTAAAAATTGTTATCTTGTTGCAAGCTTGCTGCAAGCTAATATATATGTAAAGGTCTCCCTGACTGTTTAACAGCAACATTCATTTACATCCAAGGAACTTTCAAGAGTAACATCATTATTAATGCACAATTCATGGAGTTCCTATATAACAAAGTACAACTGAATTTGAAAATATAATAACTATGAACCAATTCAATTAAACTTATCAATGACAAAATACTATTAATTTGAATTAATAACGAAAGTACAACTAAATTTGAACTTCTCATAACAATGCACTATTTAACTTCAACAATAGAACATTTAACTTGAACTTATCATAACAATGTGCCATTTAATTGAACTTATCATGTCACACAAGCTACCATGACAAGTGAAACTAGAATCATAGCACTCTGTAGAGTACATATCTCTGTCCGCTTGATAATTCCAACATGACTAAAATTTTGTGAAATTTACTCCCACCCCATCCCCAATACAATCTATCTCAGAAATCCTCGACCCACTAAGTTTTATCCTCAAATCTCTTCTTCCTGTTAATCAGTATTTGCTATTTGCATTATAGACACTTCAGGGTTATCTACCTTCATTGTTTTCAGTTTATTCAGACTGAGCATTCATTGTTCGAGTTCTTTTCAGGCTAGATTTACATTTTATCCTTTTCTATTCATGCCAAAAGCATTTGATTTGCTTTGATACCCAACCACTTTAGATTTAATTTTTTATGGAATTGTTTGGAAATCCTTTCAGGGCATGAATTGATTGTTCAGCAAATTCCATTGGAAAGTTTTAACTAGGATTCTTGAAAGATTTCATCGGCAAACATTCCCACCCAGTGCACCCACCCCTCCATTTGTGTCCTTTCCCCATTCCAATATGTTTCAAATTCTAATCACCTCTTCCTTAAGCAGCAGACACAACACACACCAAATTTAATCCAAATCCAATCATCAGTTCCTGAGATATCTTGATGGCAAACAAAAACAAACAGTCAAACGCAGGCAAAAACATAACCTCCATCCAACTTTGTTGGCAGAGGCAATTATACATGTAGCTTAATGTGCAATCAAGTGTTTTAAGTATGTAACTGTCTGCATCATGTGTCTATATGTACAAAACCCAAAGGTTCTCAAATGTAACTTGAAACTTGTTTTTGTTTGTTCCAAATTTGGGTTCACCTGTAATCCAGGGAATTTTCAATAAAGTTGAATTTCAGTATTCAGTTCGATAATAAAAAAATGCAATAGCAATTTCCTGATAATAAATCAGCTATATCACTTGCACAATATAAGCAAGCTGATAATGCGGTACACTTCATAATGTCCAAAACATTAATACGGGTAAACAGTTACAAATAAAATCAATAAGTCTAAACCTCGCAATACATTCTCTGTCTTAAGCCCTTACGAAACCTCAAATCTGTCTATCTGTCTGGGGTCTAATATTGTTCACAACAGAAACAACAATCCAGCACAAGCAATTAGCAACTACACCAGGGATTTCCACACACTTCACCTCACTTTCCATGGTCATAATCTGACATTAATAGTAAACAGATTTCACTGCAGCTGCACCACTTTCACACTCAACACAGGACAAAAGTATTCCCCTGTGGTCAGTGTCTGGCTTGAAGTAATAATTCACAAATAGGATAGTATTTAACAGTGAGGGAGTTTTGTTTATTTATTGATAAATGATTTTAAGTGAAGTTTTTGTCCAACTTTGTAGGGTTGAAGAATTTATGGACTAAAAATCTATTGCAACAGATTTTCATCATGTAGCAAGAACCAAAAGATTCTGTGGTTCCGGTGCTTTTTTCATTCTGATTGATTTTATATTAAGTGTTATGTCATTGCATATCATAAAATATTTGACATGGCATGAATCGTTCTTGAGATATCGTGTTTACAAGCTCTTTTTTAGCAAAATCATATAAAGCCACACCCACTACGCATATTAATAAAATTCAGCTTTTTAAAAATTTGTATATATATATTTAAAATGAACACATACAAACTAGCTAACATCATAAATCTACAAAAAGTGGCACAAATCAAACATGTGAGTGTTAAAATATGAGCATTTCAAGATTTTTACATTAAGCCCCACCTACTAATTTGCAGGACATCACCACCAAAAACAATAGAGAACATCTACAGATCATGGGTTATCTGTGTACAGCACATGATATGAATCCACTTTGTCCTTTTTGAGATATACCATGTCTACAAGCTGTCTTTAGCAAAACCACATTAAGCCACGTCTACTATGCATAATGAAATTCAACGGTTTAATACAATGAACACATACACACTAGCTAACAACATAATTATACTAAATATGAAACAAATCAGACAAGTGATTGTTAAAATATGAGCCTTTCAAGACTTTCACATAAAGCCCCGCCTACTTTTTAACATGCATGACATCATTACCAAAAACAATAGGGCACATCTACAGATCATGGGCTATCTGTGCAGGGAATTGCAATAGTAAAATCGACTTTACCGATCTTGAGATACTGTACCGCCGTGCTTACAAGATCTTTTCAACAAAATCATCTTAAGCCCCGCCCACTATGCATATTAATGGCTTTCAACCATTTTGTAAAATCTTCAGTTTGTCTTTTTTTTTACATGAGAAACATATCATACATACACTCATATAATGGCTGCAATAAAATTTGTGAAAGGAAATGATAAGAAACATAAATCAATAAAATATTCCCCAAATCCTAAATCTATTATGTGATCCTATTTACTCAGTATAAAATGCTTCTGTCAAGAGCAAAAGCTGTGAAAACAAAATCATACGATACTTTAACCACTGCTTCAACGAACATTGTAATACTCCTTAAGGGCGCCGATATCAACTTTCAACTTCTGCCAGGAAGCTAAGAGCAGTTTTTGACTCCCTCAACAACCCCGGCCAAATAGGAAGAACTAGATTTCAAGTGTGTGAAGATTTGACGATGGTTTTCATCATTTCATAACATGATTGTAAATATGTACATATTGCTCTCTAAAGGTGTATTTTAATTTTCAGAATTCTGACAAACTGCGTCATGTGACCTACTTAATGTGAGTTTTGAAAATACACACACCTTCAATAAAAATTGTTAAAATTGAAATTCATACATGTTATATGATCTACTTTAGTTTTTTAATCTTAGATAAAAGGGAAAGCTTTTTTAGATATTGATAATGCACACTAACATGAAAAAAAAACATGTGCCAAAAATCTTGCCTGCTAGCTGCACAGCCAAAATTTCCAACAAAATCCAAATATACTTATCTGCACTTGTTTACCAGTTGCTTGCAATCAGGAGTTAAAGTATCCACAAATGTTAGAGAAGATTTGGTGGACTAAATCTATCTATTGAGTTCCCCCCAGGTGGTGATATTGTGTTATAAAAACAATTCAACAATTGGGACTTTAAAGCTTCAATTAAGAGAGGTAACTTGCTCATATATGAATTTGCAAGGTGCACATCAGAAATTACCAGCCCACCCAGCAAACTATACCATGTGACCAACCCAACCGAGAACTACCTAGCCAACCATCATGTACTATAACCAACCCAGCTTAGCACCACCCACCATGTGCCCAACCCAGCTTAGCACCACCCACCATGTGCCCAACCCAGCTTAGCACCACCCACCATGTGCCCAACCCAGCTTAGCACCACCCACCATGTGTCCAACCCAGCTTAGCACCACCCACCATGTGCCCAACCCAGCTTAGCACCACCCACCATGTGCCCAACCCAGCTTAGCACCACCCACCATGTGCCCAACCCAGCTTAGCACCACCCACCATGTGCCCAACCCAGCTTAGCACCACCCACCATGTAATCAACCCAGCTTAGCACCACCCACCATGTGCCCAACCCAGCTTAGCACCACCCACCATGTGCCCAACCCAGCCTAGCACCAACCACTATGTAACCAACCAAGTTTAGCACCACCCACCAATGTGCCCCACCCAGCCTAGCACCACCCTCCATGTAACTAACCCAGCCTAGCACCACCCACCATGTAACCAACCCAGCTTAGCACCACCCATCATGTGCCCAACCCAGCCTAGCACCACCCACCATGTAACCAACCAAGTTTAGCACCACCCACCAATGTGCCCCACCCAGCTTAGCACCACCCACCAATGTGCAGCACCCAGCTTAGCACCACCCATCATGTGCCCAACCCAGATTATCACCACTCACCATGTAACCAACCCAACTTAACATAACCTACCATGTGACCAACCCAATCAAGAACTACCTAGCCAACCATCATGTACTATAACCAACCCAGCTTAGCACCACCCACCATGTGCCCATCCCAGCTTAGCACCACCCACCATGTAACCAACCAAGTTTAGCACCACCCACCAATGTGCCCAACCCAGTTTTAGCACCACCCACCATGTGCCCAACCCAGCTTAGCACCACCCACCATGTGCCCAACCCAGCTTAGCACCACCCACCATGTGCCCAACCCAGCTTAGCACCACCCACCATATAACCAACCAAGTTTAGCAGCACCCACCAATGTGCCCAACCCAGTTTACCACCACCCACCATGTGCTGCACCCAGCTTAGCACCACTCATCATGTGCCCAACCCAGATTATCACCACTCACCATGTAACCAACCCAACTTAACATAACCTACCATGTGCCTAACCCAGCATATTACCTGTGAGCAACCCATTAGAGTACCCGCGAGCCCACCACCACCCGATGACCAACCCAGCTGAGCACTACTTGGCCAACCATCACGTCACCAAGCCAGCCTAGCACCACCCATCATGTACTCAACCCAGCACCACCCAGCAAACTACCTGTGACCGACCTATCTCAGTACTGCCCAGCCCACCACCACCCGATGACCAGTCAACTATCCCGTTACCAGCCTAGCCCAGCAACAACCAAAAAACTACCCCGTGGAGCAGCCCAGCCCACGGCAGACACGTAGGCCAGGGATAGTCATGGACCCCCAACAAGAGTGTGAGAAAAATCAATTTAAGCCAACTCTGTCTCACTAGACTACAAAGACGAAACATGGTATAAGAAGTTCCTACAGTGTCTGTACTGTCCATAGTACGCAATATTTTACATAAATAATATTCAGTTATAATACCATTCCTGGATATGTCACACTAATAAACATTATGTTATACTTAGCAACTGTAGGAAGCACACATCTTCGTGACCTCTTGACCCCCTTGATGGGCCACCACTATATCGTCACTATTTTTGCGTAATGACAAATATCAATCTTTATTTCCTTTGTATATCAATTCCTTATACTGGCAAATACCATTGGGGCTAATTACACGTAAAACAGAAGTGATATATACATTTTCGTAATAATTTTCAAAACTTTGATCTTTCTCCCTCTTCAACTAGGTACAAATAGACAGTTTCATCCTTCAGGACCACAATGAATATAGGCCAAGAATTCTAGATCAAAAAAGGCCCAAACCTGGAAATAGCTGGTAAAAAGCTGATTCCAGAATTTTGTGTAGCATAACATACTAAAAGTCCCTGAAAATCCTTCTGAGCTTTCCTGGGAATCCAAGATGGGGTCCAAAATGACAGCCAATTTAAATTTTTATCATAACTTTGCATCCAAAAAGGTTATGAATAAAAAATAGGCATTTTAACATGTTTTACGGGATAAGTAATCCATTGAAAGCATCACTTAAGAAGTTTTAACATCCCAAATTACCAAAACCAAGATGGGGTCCAAAATGTCCACCATTTTATCTATTTTTACCGTAACTGCGGAATGTAACAAATATCAACACAGTGTCAAAACATGTTCTAACTTGACAGAAGGAAACCAATCAAATATTGAGTTAATATGGCCCCAACCATCCAATCATAAATCATAACCCTACCACAAATCATTACCTTGAACCTACAATCATATAAGCCCGACAGGAAAATAATTCTTGGTGGCAAAAATTACACACAAATAAGTTCCAAAGCGGCTGAAAAATGGTATGTCAGTCTTGAACAAAAAGTAGAAGTACCTCAACTGAAGTCAAGTACTTCTCGGATGTTTGACATAAAAAATAATTGTATGTTCTGTTTGGAGCCTCTCAAACTAGACATTAAGAAACCATATAAAAGAGGGAGAGTAGTAAACAATGTGGAGACCTTGGACTTTCAAGCAACATTATTATGTGCAAGAGAAAGAAAAGTGGAGCAATGTTGTTGCAAAACGGGTACAACAGGCATATGACCTTGTAGCGGCGGAGGCTAAGTATCATTGAAAGTGTGCCTTATTATTTCTTAAACAGAGTAAGAAAGGCCTAATGAGAATTTGTCGGAGCAATTTGCGGAGCAAGCATTTAAGAAGCTCTGCGAGTTTCTAAGTGATAATGATGAGTGTCAATACTCAGTGCAGGAGCTTTTAGAATACATGAAGGCGCTCTTGGATGGATCTGAAGGATACTGTGAGGCAATTTAAGGTCAAACTGAAGGAACATTACGGTGATGATATAGTTGTAATCAGTATTACTGGAAAACCAAGTATTTTAAGTTTCCATAAGTCAGCACACAGGATTCTCCATGAAAAGTGGATTACTGATAAGGTGATTGATGTGAATGGTCAAAGTAAACAGATAATAGATATGGCTGCTTCTATTATTTCAGATAAACAAGATCAGTTTGGCAGTGTATGACTGTGATGAGTACACAACATTGGAAGGAACGGAAAATGGAGACACGTTGATACCAAGTTCTCTTAAGCATTTCCTACACAACTTGGTGGGCGCTAAGGGTAAAAGCAGCACTGTTTCAGATAGGAAATGCACAGCCATAGCGCATGCCATAGTGCCAAGCAGACCCAGATCCTTTATCTCACCACTATTGCTTGGAATAGCTGTGTGTATACACAGTAATTATGTGAACTGATTGACATTCTTAGCAGCATTTGCTTTGCAGATAACTACAAAGAGGTGCTGCGGTGAGCAAGCCCTTATGTGAGGTAGTGACCTATCATATGACCTGAATGGTTACACGCAGTTTGTGTTTGATAACGCTGACTTCAATGTAGCTACAGCTATGGGACACAACACTTTTCATAGTATGGGTGGCATAGCTTGTGAAGCAACATCTAGTATTGTGAATAGCTCACCTATCAATCGCGAAGTAAAGCTGCAGTCTGCTGAAATCGTTAAGTAGGCAGAGGCAGATGCAGATGCACTAATTGTGTCCACAGCACTTGCCGTAGCAGAGCCAGTAGAGCTGCCAGTTGTTGATGTAGTAAAAGATACAGTTGTTGATGTAGTAAAAGATACTGTCTTATTTGTCATACTAGTGACTCCGGCAACTACTTCTACAAATGTATACATATTATGTCGTTAGCAGCAACCCGACAAACTTGTACAACATTCATGAAATTCAGCAAGCGATCAGAGACAGTCAAGCACTTGATGGTTATACATGCTATAACATGATGTGATACTGTTTCTGCCATCTATCAGGGAAACACAAGGCATTTAATCTTGTGCACATAACACAGGACTATGATCTGTTAGACATGTTCACAAAGGCTGAATGCACACTTGCAGTGGTGAAGAAAGCAGGAGAAAGTTTCATTCTCAAGTTGTATGAAGCAAGCAACTGCTAATCTCTGGATGAATACCGCCATATAGCATATGACAGGCGATTGGTAGTAGTTCCATTGGTTCATCATTCCAGCTGGCAAGCTTACCCCAACTAGTGCTGCAGCAAAGCAACATTCCCACTGTATTTTAATACCTCACAGCTCAACAATAAATGGGAAATCCACTGCCTCCACAGACTGGGGATGGCGATCACAGGATGGTACTCTTGCACCAGTAGAAACAGACATACCTGCTGCCCCAGACACCTTGCTGAACATGGTATCATGTGGGTGTAAAGTTGAAGGTTGTGCCAACATGACATGTAGTTGCAAGAAACTTGGGACTTTTTGCACCTCCATGTGCAGCAAATGCGCAGGTCAAACATGCAACAACACTGCACTCACATCTCTAGATGTCAATGATGACGTGCCAACATCACAGGACATATCTAGTATTGAAGACACTGCACACAATGATGGAGATGAAGAATAGCTAGCTCCTCATGAAATAGTTCGCAATGTTTTAATGAGTTACACAAGTTATTTCAAATCATGGTTTTTCATTTAATTGCAAGTAAAAATGGTGGAAAATTCTTATTGTAAATTTTCTGATAACAGCCGATTCATATCTTCATATCTTCTATGAACAAAAAAAATGTCCATAGGGAGAAAAAATCTTACATGTCACAATTAAAATCTCCTTCTTTCCATTGCAAAAGTTTCACTTTTAAAAAAATCACCTGATTCATGCATGGTGGGTCAGTTTCTATTAACTAACAGATTATGAGATAATGGTTACAAACGTATTTGATGTGTACAAAGGTGTATGAGGGGATTTTGTGATAATCATATGCTATATTTTGTGACCCGGTTGACAGAATTTTGGAAGCCATCTTGGTCATTTTCGTACCTTATGGTCTTTGTAACCTCTATAGTATCTTTTTTATTCGATTCTTTGTTCATTAGAACATATTGTTGGTCATTTCTTTTTGTATTGTAAACTTGTCAGGTAGAAAATAGAAAATGGTGGACAATTTGGACGCCATCTTGATTTTGAGATGTTTTAACCTCTAAGTGATGCTGCCAATGGAATATTCTTTCCTTAAAACATATGTTTAGACACTTATCTCTTACTTATCACCTTTCTGTATGCAAAGTTATGATACAAATTTAAAATGGTGGCCATTTTGGATGCCATCTTGGATTTCTGGGGAAGGTCAAGGAGGATTTCCCGGGACCTTTAGCATGTTATTTCACACATTATTCTGGACCTATCCTAAAAACATCAGCTTGTTACCAGCTATTTCCAGGTTAAAGCTAAAATTCTTGGCCTAGAAAGCTAAATTCGAAATTCGAAAATTGAAAAATCTTTGACATCGATTTTCTCAAAAGTATGTTTGCCTACATTTGTCACTATGCAGAAAGAGAGACATTACACTCAATACTTCACATCTAAAACACCCATGTGTTTAGTAACATTAATGGAGTACTCATTTGTCATGATGTAAATTTGTCTGATCTCAAACAGAGTAATTTACACTGTACTTAAAAGAGGCACAAGTAAAGTTCAAGTGCCAATTTTGGAAGCTTTCCAACAAAGTAATGCTGAAAGCATTTTTAGAAGAAGCAAGAGTCATTATAAATCACTTTTGGCAGATCTAGAAACTGCTCAAAGTGATTGGAAACTTCATTTAATGAGGCAATATTGGGAATTTCTGATTCACTTGTGGTCCGACATACTTCAAGACACTTCAGATCTTCTGCATTTTCAACTCAACTTATTGAACTCGTTCTTTCCTGACAGGGATGGAGGAACCACTGGGCTATGAGGGCCACTGACCCCCTTGCCCTAGAGTAAGGGTGGCGAACAGGGCAGGGGTGCCCTGTTTAAAGTTATATGAAATTATTATATTTGTTATAAGAAAAACATTCTAAAGGAACAAATTATTCACAGTTTAGAACTTCCATTGCAGGCATTTACCACTTTACTGAAACTGGAACTCCTTTTCCCTGTATTAAATCCTCATTAGAGCCCTCTCTGGATCTCTGATGGTATTCCAATGAATAACACATTTATGCTAATGAGGACGTGATGTCACAACTAGTCTGATTTCGACCATTTCTATACAAAACATATTGACACTTAAACTTAAATAACTCCCCAATAGAGTGAGATTATCTGACTTTTTCACCATTTGGTTCATTAGTAGCCCCCTTTCATATAAGATGAATATTCATCACTACAAATATTCATGACCCTGAACAAATCCTTTAAAGGAAAGGTATCGTCCCATAAATATATTTAGAAGGAAAGGTGGTAACAATACTTCCACTTTTCAATTTTCCTTATTTATTGCAAAGAAATCTGTGATGCTATCTAGAACTCATATAAAGGCCCCAATGTTCGGCCCGGCAAATGTGTGAGCAATAACATCGCAGATTTCTTGCAATCAATAAGGAAAATTGAAAAACGGAAGTGAAGTTACAAGCATGGCGGCATTCACTTCTTAATTTATTCATGGGACCACACCTTTCCATTAAGGGTCTATGGTCATATAGCAATTTCCATATTAGTTGAATTTATTTAAATATAAGCAGATCAGCTGTTAGATTTTCAAAAAAGCACTTATACTGTTTAAGATATGGCTGGTCATACATAGCTTAATTTGTCATGTACGACTTAAGATATGGCAGGTCATAGCCCAATTTGTCATGTACGACTTAAGATATGGCAGGTCATAGCTCAATTTGTCATGTACGACTTAAGATATGGCAGGTCATAGCTCAATTTGTCATGTACGACTTAAGATATGGCGAGGTCATTCAAGACTTAAGATATGGCAGGTCATAGCTCAATTTGTCATGTACGACTTAAGATATGGCATAGCTCAATTTGTCATAGCTCAATTTGTCATGTACGACTTAAGATATGGCAGGTCATAGCTCAATGTACGACTTAAGATCAGGTCATAGCTCAATTTGTCATGTACGACTTAAGATATGGCAGGTCATAGCTCATTTTGTCATGGACTTAAGATATGGCAGGTCATAGCTCAATTTGTCACTTAAGATATGGCAGGTCATAGCTCAATTTGTAAGATTTAAGATAAGGCAGGTCATAGCTCAATTTGTCATGTACGACTTAAGATATGGCAGGTCATAGCTCAATTTGTCATGTACGACCAGGTCTTAAGACTTAAGATATGGCAGGTCTTAGCTCAATTTGTCATGTAAGACTTAAGATATGGCAGGTCATAGCTCAATTTGTCATGTACGACTTAAGATATGGCAGGTCATAGCTCAATATGTCATGTACGACTTAAGATATGGCAGGTCATAGCTCAATTTGTCATGTACGACTTAAGATATGGCAGGTCATAGCTCAATTTGTCATGTACGATTTAAGATATGGTAGGTCATAGCTCAATTTGTCATGTACGACTTAAGGTATGGCAGGTCATAGCTCAATTTGTCATGTACGACTTAAAGATATGGCAGGTCATAGCTCAATTTGTCATGTACGACTTAAGATATGGCAGGTCAGTTTAATTTGCTCGACTTAAGATTGTCATAGCTCAATTTGTCATGTGCGACTTAAGATATGGCAGGTCATAGCTCAATTTGTCATGTACGACTTAAGATATGGCAGGTCATAGCTCAATTTGTCATGTACGACTTAAGATAAGGCAGGTCATAGCTCAATTTGTCATGTATGACTTAAGATATGGCAGGTCATAGCTCAATTTGTCATGTACGACTGAGCAAACAGCTTAAATTCTTTACGTAGTATTTTTAAGGGTGCATTTCGTGCACCAAGGTCCATCTTCGCCGTGGAGTTTACTTCTTTTCGTCATAGTGGCGCAGCACAAGCTTTTCCTGGCGTACTGGCGTGAAAAACAGTATAAACTTGTAACTAGTACAGTTGTCCTAATTTCTTTCCCAAACACTACACACAAGAGCTATTTACCTAAAATACCAATAACTCTTGCAGAATTTATTATCAAACAAACTACCTTGAAACAGTCACACTTAAAGACACATTAACTTCTGCTGGATTACAAACAATGCAATGGCTATTATGAAAGAGGTAGAATGCACATAGGGAGGGCGCAATGCTGAAATAATTTTTGTTTGGTTTTTCTTTGCTATATATAGTTTTGTGTATTCCTGTATCAGTGACTTTATATAAATCATAAGTAGAACACTGTCAAGGTCTAATGCATATTCATTAGTTGTAACTGTTAGCCAATCATATTCTTTTAAAATCAAAAGCAAGTTTTTTAACCGCGGAAAGTATTGCAGAAACAAAATACTAAACAAGACTTAGTAAGATAGTAGTAACTCGCTGCTTGGTAGCTTGGCTGTCTTGGTGTATGAAAGCAAAGGCCTCCTTGTACTTTCGGCGTAGGTTTTACATGAAATGCACCCTGGAAATGATGGGCGTCCTGCTATTCATGCTAGAATTTCCTTGGGGCACGGCAAAGACTCCATAACCATTAATCAGAATTTGTTTCATCACATTAAAGAATCATGACAGACATTATAAAAAAAAGGATTTTCGAAAGACAATACCAGGGTTACCTGGAAATACATCACAAAATTTGCATACAATATGCAAAATAATGCCCGAGATTTAAAACCGCTGTAAAAATGGTCAATGTTTACTGATTTTGATGATTGTTTTTGCTACATGATGGTTTTAATAGATTTTAAAGACATTTAGCTGTTGCCTCTACATGTCGATATACCTTCATTTGCATCAACACATCATATACCAAACATTATTGGATACAATGCAGAGACGAGCAATGGCACTGTCTGAATGGTAAACCTGCAGTCAGCATAAATGACTATGTGCTTGTGAAATCATAAATTATGTATAGCTAATAAAATAACAAATTTTAAACTTTATACAAAATTTGAGATGTTTAAAGTGGAAGACTGCATGATCTTGATGTGAGTCTTGAGCAGGGTTCGACAAATCGCCTGTCCAGACGCCCGGAACAACTAATATTTATGTTTGGGCAAGTTGATTTACAAGTCGATATGCCCGCCGGGCAACCACAACACAACAGAAGGCATGACTGTGTGCAGCCGGATATTTATTTCAAAATCGCAAAATGAGGCTCCATCGGGCAACCTTGAGGTAGGGTTTGGCCAGGACAGGTGGCGGTGGTTGCAGAGGAGCCTTCCTGTGTAGAGCCGGTCAGTGAAGAGCAAAGACAAGTCGTGGAATTGTCTACTGAGTTGGCAGTATTTGGGGTCAAAGAAGGTTGGGTTGTGGAGAGTTTTCTTGTAGGAAGAAAGGCCAAGAAAAGCTTTGGGGAGATTGAAACCCAGGTGGGCATAGGAGGGATAGTGTACTTGGCAATCAAGAAAATGTTGTTGGCTTTGGTGAAGTGAGAGTGCATCCGGATCCCGAAAGGTAGGGGGATGCGTTTGTTGAGGTTGGTGAAGCAGTGAGAGTGAATGAAATTGAAGCAAGGATTCCGCAGATCGTTGAGGATATGAAGAGCGAAAAAGAGGCCGGCCTGGTGCACCTGAGGTCAAAGGGAAGTTCAAAACTAAAGTGCCACTTTTTTTATAGTTTTTGATTGGCCAGTAGTACTTTTTTTATTGTCAATATAAGAGCAAGATGGCATAATGAAGGTTATTGATGTCAAGTCCCCAGTCCTTTGAAATAATGTGACATGTTTTTATTGAGAAGATATTGATTGTTTTGTAGTTGAGAGCTTTTTAATGCAATTCTTTATATTTCTGTCCTAAATTTTAGTCACTGAAAATCATCAATCTGACCAGTTTCTCCTGCTATACTTTGATTGAGCTAGATATATGATGGAGATCCAAGTTCAAAATCTCTTCATTATATTCAACTGCTCCCATTCAAATAATGTTGGTGAATATTTGAATAACAATAAGTTTACAACTCAACATAAGAAGATCGATAGGTTTTATGGTTATGTCAGAAAATGTAAATAAAACTTCCATTATTTACTACAGCAAGGCCGAAAAATTAAAAATAATTTAAAAGGGTCAATTTTCACCGATTTTGATGATAATGCTTACTATTTTCATGTTTTGTAGCATATTTTCTTCCAGTAAAGCTAAGTTAAATTAGCTCCAGCTACCCTTAAATATAGATATTTAATTTTCCGTGAAAGTTTTATACAAAGTTGCAATGGAACAAGAATAAATATCATTACTGGAAACATTATCTATTGAGATAAGGAATTAAAGGAATTAAAATCAAGAGTTTCTTTCCAGATCATAAATCATAGTGGTTTGCTGCTTCAATGGAAGTAATTACTTGATGTATATTCATGCACAATGGGCAGTTTGATCATGAAAGAAAATGCTCAAGAGAAACCTGTGCATACTGAGGGTAAAACATGACACCATGGAGTATCTCCATGATGATACTAAACATATGAAAAAATTGAATTTTTTTAGACTTTAGTGTCAAAAATTACATTGCTTTACTCTTAAAAAATACAAGCTTTAATGTGCATGAAAACATCTCGCATCAGCCATAATTACAAGACCAAGTGTTCCAACTTAGGAGGTTAAATATTTTAATGGACAAAAATGAAAATCCGTATGATTTTTAATCTCAACGCTACACTCTGTTGGTTGTTTGTTTGTTTGATGAGGGCTTAACGTCACCACGACAACGAGGGTCAAATTGTGACTGAGATCATTCTAGAGGTAGGAAGGAAAGGAAACAGGGGAGAATGAGAGAAATTCAAGAACAAAAAGTCAGACAGCTGTGATCGACAGAGGAGGTGCATGGGTAAAACAAAACCAAAGCAGAGAGAGGGGGTGGAAGAGGAGAATTAAATATGGTTGTAGAGGGAAGCATGATGAAGGAAGGAAATAATTTTATCTGGAGGATTTTTCTAGAAAAACTCAGCAACTGAGTTGTGGGGAGCGAGGGAAGCTCTGGGAAGGTTGTAAAGGGGGAAATCAAGGAGAACGTAATGGATTGTGAGGGTGCAATGGCAATTGTTGCAGAGGGGTTGGGGGGGAGCCAATAAGGAGGTGGCAGAGAGTGAGGCGGGTGTTGGTTGAGCTAAAAATTGCTGAGTAAGCACTTATTACGTTGAATAAAGTAACAAAACAGCAAAGATAGTGGAGCTGGTGGGTAGGTCTTCAAATTACTTTTCTGACTTACTTGTTTCTTAAAACATAAAAGATTTGATTGAATGAACAGCAACCACCAATCCATTGAACATGTTTCTTGTCAACTGACAAGTTTCAATTCATTTCAATCTCTATACAAGTTTTAACAATAAATTCTTACCACTTGACATTCTTGTTACTTTGGCCATTTTTTCATTACAGAATCCAATTTAGTTTCTGTATTTTCTAGCTCGGTTGTAAATTCATCCAGCATTCTAAAAAAAAGACAAAAATGAAAGATTCAAGGTAAATGACAACTACATCCATTCCTGCCAGTATAGAGAGATTTCATCACGTGAGTCTTAACTCATCTGGAAGCCATTTTGCAGGGCAGCATCATCGTTTTGCATTTCACGTGTCTTCACACGGCCCAGTCACATCACATGTACAACAAACATACTACATGCTAATCTATCAATACCACCAGTTCAGCGAATTTTACTAACTACATTTTTTGTTCACTTTCGATTTTACTTTATATTTTCCTAAAGTTTTATATATTCACTGGGTATACGAAGAGCAGCTTTAACGTTAATGACAACTGATTGTTCGTTATAATCAAACAAAGCCTACATATACCTGATATAAAGTGCTTGCTGCAAATCCTAGTGTCAACCAAAGGTTAAAAACCATCGCGTCGTATAGCAGAAACCTACTTTGAACGTTTATCAGGATCAAATGGAAATCGAGAAAACATCTTTTTATTTCCCCGCACACATCTATTAGTGCAACCAACGGCACAGCAAGATTCCGGCATTATCATCTTACAAAAACAATCTTATATAACAACATGCAATCATACGTAAGTCTAATTAGATGTACAGCAGACGGCAGTGTTTTCCGACAAAATGGTGATGTAAACAAAGTCATGTGACCTTATGATGTCAGCTGAAAGAAACACAAATACTTCTTGTAACAAAAACTAGAAATTTGTAATTGGAGAGGTCTTGCCAACAAAGACACATTATTTACAAGACATAAAAAACAAATCTCTTTTTGTTATACAAACAAAATATAATCATCTAATCAACTTCCAAACCATACATCAAGAAGGCACTTCTAATTAACTTTTCTGGTTTAATGATTGACAGCTTGTTTTAAGCTATTACTGCACGAATTTGCCTAGCAACAAAATCTGCATAACTTAGTGGGGCAAATATCCTATGGGTACTGGTACAGTACAACTAGCTAACGGTGCACGCTCATGTAGCCAATGCAACTTACTGTACAAATTAAATTTCTGCACACAGCTCCACCCTGCCCCTCACTACCTCCACCCTGCCCCTCACTACCTCCACCCTGCCCCTCACTACCTCCATCCTACCCCTTTTCACTAAACACTCTACATTTGTTCACAAAAATATACTTTGATAACTATTTTCCCCTCTTTTCATGCCGATTACAGTTTCCTAATATAAAAAGATGCAAGGACACTGCTCTTTGTATTGATTACTCCCTTATTTACATTTCAAGTGCCCTCAATCCTGCCCTTAAAGTGCCCTTGATGCCTTATCAATGCCCCTTTTTAATCAGTGACACCCTGCCCCTTTCTAGATCTAGCTAGGGGTTTGTCAGATACAAATAATTTCTGTTGAACAGGAATTGATAATTTAATGTTTTGAACAGTTTTGAAATACTTGAATATCAGTCACATTAAGCTTATTCAATTTTAATTATTCATTAATTTTGGGAACAAGACATTTTCATGGTTAGCAGTTAATTGAATTTGAATTTTTATATCACTTTTTGCTTTGCATAATTGTGTTTTTGGTGAATTTTTCACCTGTTTTGCCTCCTAAAGTGATGAAATGTTATTGTTTGGGAATCTTACATAACTACTTGGTACAAATATTGGTGCTAGATAAGTAATATAGTTCTCCAAGTGGGTCAAAAGCAGAGTGTCTAGCAAATTGATTTTTCACTTTTTGGTCTAGTACCCCTTTAATCTGTAAGTAGTTTTCTGCAAAATCTCTTCAGCCTATATATCATAAATATATACCAGTGATTTTATACATGTTCATCTTGAATTATCACAAAATTTAATACATAATGAATAATTGGTAACCTCTTCATTCTGATTCAAATTCTGATATAAATTCAAACACACCAACACACCCAAACGCATCTACCTACTGTGGTGTAGCGGTTATCATACATGTCTATAGACCACGAGGCCCTGGCTTCAAGCCTGGGTTGGGTAGACATGCCAGTGCACCACAACTGGTTATCAAAGGCTGTGGATATTGACTTGGTTGTCGATGCTATGTCTGTCCGTACATCGTACCTGTGTTCTCGTCCTGGTCATATCAAGTGTTCGTGATAGCATTAATATTATCATAACCAAATACGCAGGCAACGACCCCGCCATTGTAATTGTGTGTTCACTCGTCGTCTTCAGACACCCAAACACACAGCATGCTCTTAAATTGTATTCAATAATTCGTCAGAATCAAATAATGGCTCTAATGGAGTCAACAAAGTGCACTGTGTAAATACAACAATGGTGAACAAGCACATCAAATTAGACAACAACTACAAGAAACAAATGTGTCCAGGATTAGTCCGAAATGAGTCAATATTTTGATTGAGCTAAGAACACCCAATCAAATCTGACTCATCTTTCCACTCTTTACACTTTCCACGCCAAACGTGTCAAACGGTATGTATAATCCATTCATGCTGAACAAGCATTTAGTTAGTTGTTAAACCCCATCATGGGTTTAGGTTTAGAGTCGGTGCTTATACTCAGGTTCCATGGTGCTAAGCGGATGGTTCCATGGTGCTAAGCGAATGGTTCCATGGTGCTAAGCTAATGGTTCCATGGTGCTAAGCGGATGGTTCCATGGTGCTAAGCGGATGAGTGTACTTAACTCCCCTGGATAAAACCTCAGTCCATCGCATCTCCCCAGTCGAAACTGGTTCTCATCTCACAGCTGAGTGATCTGGAGCAAATGGGACCAAAGTCTTGCTCAAGGACAAAGCACAATGCCCTTGCTGAGATTCAATCCCGAAACCTTTTGAGTACGAGACTGACGCCTTAACCACTTGGCTAATGCACTCCGGAACCAGCATTCAACAGCACCATTACTTTGCAGGAACGTCTATGGTAAATTTATGTGTCCCATCTAAAACTGAAAAACAAACTCACACAGCCTGTTCGTCCACCTCATTGCTTATTGTGTGTCCCATGCTCTTCAAGACACCCACACTGTCCCCTATCCTATCCAGTTGATCGTCCTGCGCCACCATCATCAGCTGAAAGAAAAAAGAACATCTTGAAGTTAGAAAACAAATATTGCCAATCAGAGTTGGAATTAATTATAATATTTCCCACGGTTCTAAATAAAGGTGTCAAAAAATCTCCCCAACAAATCGTTACAGAAAAATATTAATGTAGTAAATACATCTTTATATGTTCACACTTGACAACACATGTTCTCTTTTTGCAATTGAATGCACTGTTAATCTCACAATTAATCTTTCTGGGTTTAATGATTGACAGTTTGTTTTAACCAATCACCGCACAAATTTGCCTAGCAACAAAATCTGCATAACTAAGTGAGGACAAACATCCTACGCGGGACTGGTACAGTACAGCTAGCTAACGGCGTGCGCTGATGTAGTCAATGCAACTTACTGTACAAAACAAATTTCTGCACACACAGACTGAGTGACGGCAAAATGGTGAACAAAAATTGCGCTTACCGGCCCGCTGTGGGCTTTGTAAATCTGATTGCTATTACCCAGAACAGTTAACAAACTGAATTTTGTTTATCCTATTTGCTAAAAACTCTAAAAATCCAGAGAAGTGCCATAAATGAATCAAAGCTTGTGGCAGACCTTGCGAACATCTAAATGTCAACACATTGGTAATGCACGATTGCAGATTTGAGGTTTGTTTTCCCCACATAGTTACCGCATTGCAAAGGTGGGCGTGGCCTATTTGGAAACCTGAAAGGTTAATTACATGTGAGACATTTTAGAGCAATGAAACCCAAAACATTGGGGCTCAAAACCTTCTAAATTTTTACCACATATACTGATGCTTACTCAAAAAAAAACAAAAGGTTTTTTTTTTTTAAGAAAAAAAAATTCTTCCTGCAAATTCCTGTTTTTCTCGCTGTTATGACCGCCACAGCAACCATGGTTTTTTTCCCATGTCTGTTGCCAGTCTGCTAACTGCAGCACCGTTTATGAAATTATTTGTGGTTTTGCACTTGGTATAAAGATGGTGAAAAGCATGCCATGTTTACTTCAATTAAATACTGATTGAGGTAAAGGATTACACAGTGGTCCAGCAAGTTCATCTTATAAGGAGGACTTGTTCAAACTAAGTTCATCTTATAAAAAAGGACTTGTTCATATGAAGTTCATCTTATAAGGAGGACTTGTTCATATGAAGTTCATCCTATAAAAAGGACTTGTTCATCTTATAAGAAGGACTTGTTCATATGAAGTTCATCTTATAAGAAGGACTTGTTCATATGAAGTTCATCTTATAAGGACTTGTTCATATGAAATTCATCTTATAAGAAGGCAGACTTGTTAGTATAAATTTCATCTTATAAGAAGGCGGACTTGTTCCTATGAAGTTTATCTTATAAGGACTTGTTCATATAAAGTTCAACTTGTAAGGACTTGTTTATATGAAATTTATCTTGTAAAAGGACTTGCTCATATGAAGTTCCTCTTATAAAGACTTGTTCATATGAAGTTGATCTTATAAGAAGGGGGACTTGTTCATATGAAGTTCATCTTATATAAAGCTCAATAATATATATTCTGACATCAAAGAACCTGAAAAACATTAGTTTTCTGTTATCAAAGAAAATCCAAACAATAATATTTTGGCATGACAAAAAATGATAGAATTTGAATCTTTATTTTGATATATTCAGGTTTTATCAACCCTCGACAGTTATTTTAAACAGGAATAACCAACCAGTCACCCAAACATTGGAGCAACTGGAGTCTTAGTGCTCGTAGAGAATTTGTTGTTTTGGACCCCATAACAAACATATCACAGTGCCATCCCTCAGGCCCCCAATTCTTGATTTTCGCTCAGGCCAGTAGGATTTACCGACCCTCTCGTTGCGCCACTAAAACCAAGCATGAAAACATGATGGATTATATACTCGACACGTCTACAAAACAAAATTGTGCCATCCCTCAATTTGGGGACTACAAGTATGTTTGCACCATGTTTATGATCTGCATGCATCAACCAGAAAACCAAAGGTTTTGAGATTCTGATGCACAATATGGATTTATTTAAGTTTTTAATACATGCACAATAAATTTGTATTATAGAATGGACCTACTAAAAACAATAACCAAGATCAAATTTGTACAAGTAGGCCACTTACAATAATGACTTGCATATTGGCCAGAAAAAGTTAACATTAAGCCCCACCTACTCATTAATATTCATGATTTACCACTAAAACAATATAGTACTTTTATGGACCATGGATTATCTGTGTATCACACATGACAGGAATCCAGTTTATCGTTCTTGAGATCTATCTTGCTTACAAGCTCTTTTCAGTTTAAAATCATTTTAAGCCCCGCCCACTAAACATAGCCTTTACTAATTAAATACTTATCAAAATGTTTACAATCACTTTTTTCCATTACAGATATATGGACCAGTAGTAGTACAACAATGAAATAATTGCTTCAAAAATGTGTTCAAACTATAAATATATTAAGAGTTCCTGTCCAATAAAAGTTGTGCTTTTTCCTGAATTTTTGTTTTGATATCTGAACAGGCTGACCACTCTTCTTTCATACATAAACCCATTGTTTATTCATCATCAAGCATATTTTCTTTTATAGGGGAGTAGCTGAAAATGACATACCAGTAAAGGTTTCCAATCTTAGTCACACCCTAATCAAACTCTCTAAGTGGGGAAGAAATTGTCTTCATTATCAAATAAAATAATTCAGAACGAAAAGAATAACATGAAGATTTTTAAGCTGTCCTCCTATCTTCAAATTTTGCCTATTATTTACCGAAAATTCCACCAGCTTCGATAGGTCATAACCCCAAAACTAAGTATGGTATTTTTATAATTTAACGGTTTTCCCACTCAGAATGCTATGGTCTTTTTCATAGAAAAACACAGCAAAATAGAATTTGCTCCTGCCATGCACCTTTACCGGCAAAATATCTTAGAACTGCATTATCATATAGCACAACTTGCCTGTTGTTGATCATTTTGGTCAGTGATGTACCTCTGGTTCTCGTGCTCCATTTCATTATCCAGTCTTGTGTACTTGTTTTTTGATTTGGATGGACCATTTGAAAATAATGTCTAAAAAAAGAAAAACAAAATAGAATGTTATGAACAAGCAAATTTGTTCATGCCTCTTTTCTTCTTATTCATCGGTGTTGATGAAAACCACAGGCCAGTAGCATAACCAAGAAGGGGAAGAGAAGGGGAAAGGGGGGGAGCACTGTCAGTGGTGTAGCCACGGGATGGCCAGGTCACCCAAAATTGAATTCTAGTCCTCATTGGCTGACTGATTGGCAATTGGGGTAAAATAAAATACTGTATATGTAAGTTCCCAGTTGCCCACCGACCAGCCACCATCAGCAGCTGTATACATTTTATAACCAGTTTGGTATGTGGGTAGTTTGGGTCTCTTATATCCCTTTGTAAACAGCCATTGCTATACATAGATGTCCACGGCTGTTTGATAAACACGTTGTGAAGTGTTGGGAAATGAAGACCCACTGGGGATAGAATCCAGGGCCTTTAGCTTAACAAGCTGATGCCATGACCACTATATCACAGAGGTCTCTGTTTGGAAAATAAAAGAAATACAACATCACTTTTACATCTGGAATACAAATAGCAAATTATTTTACATCGTCTAAAGCAAGTATTAGTCTTAAATAATAACAAATATTTCCCTACCTTTTAGGCTACCAAGCAATGATTTTGGGAAAATCAGAAACAAACATATAAATTCATTTTGGCCTTTACATATTTTAACATTTGTCAAATTGATAATACGAAGTTCCCACAGTTGTAAACTAACTAGTTCAATGCCTGACCCCTTGTTAAAAATTTCTTGACTCTCTTTGTAAGTGAAATTTATCTATAATGGAATAAAAACACAAACACAACAATTTACAGGATTAGTTCATTGGTCAAGCAACTCCATCTTATATGAAAGGGGACTTCAAAAGAAACAAAATAGTGGAGAAAACGTTCAAAAATCTTATCCCGTCAAGGAGATATTTAAGTTTAAAATTTGATATTATTTGTGTAAGAAACGACTGAAATCAGACTAGTTGTGATGTCACAGCCTCAGATTCCTCAAAGTATTTATGTATTCTATCATACTTTGCCCTGTGAATTTGTGGCTTAAAACCCAGGAAAGTAGTGAAACAGAATCAAGTAATGGTAATTATAATTTATCACCTAAATGAAGAAAGTTCAAGGAAAAATAATTCATATCGTAAAAAAGTTAAATAAATTTTCTTTAAAATACATTAACAATTCTTAAAAGTGTGAAGATAAGGTTGCTGGCCTTCCATAATACTTGCTACAACAGTCATTTCTATACAAGACAGAACTTTAAACTTAAAATATCTCTTTAACGGAATGAGATTTTTGAATGCTTTCTTTACCGTTTTGTTTCTTCTATCACCTTTTTCATATATAAGATACATGTAAACTTGCCAGACCACTGAACTAATCTTCTAAAGATTTAAACTGCTGCAAAACTATCTTCCATAACTCCCAATTTGCATAATTTATTGTAAAAAGGTCTTCAAGTTATTGTAATAGTCAATATGTAACTGACTTTAATGGAACTTTTGTTTTTTTCATCGTTCACTGCAGTTTCTTCTGATTAAGCTCTCGGTGATTAACGAGTCATGCTCGTACGCGAAAGGTACCGGGTTCGAATCCCGTCCATACACTTTACTCTACTTGCTCCAGTCCATTCAGCTGTACATGTAAATGAGTACCAGCACTACTGGGGAGTTGATCTGCAATGGACTTGCACCTATGCAGGGGGAGTCTTGTGCTCTTGTCCACTTATGCTAAGGAAACTGGGGATAAGCACCTGGGAATGGGCCTTTATGGGGCTAATATGGATTTAACTTTTAACTTGTGCTTAAATTGTTGCTGCTATCCAAAGATCTTTCAACAAAATCAGTATGGTGTTTAGAAATGATCAAGGATTGCATTTACCTTTCTGCTCTTAGATGCTTCTCTGGTCTTTGTGCCTGGACTGGACATGTGCTGTTTCATCTGATCTACCTTAGTCCTTGTAATGTGAACAAATCTTCTTCTCTGTTCCAGATCATCATTGGTTATCTTGAACTTTCTGGGGTTTGATTCTACGATACGTATAAGCAGTTAAAGAGAAACAAACTTTCTTATTTTTCAACCTTTTAATATTAAACAATGAATGACTAAACAATGTATACTCCATGGATGAGCCTGGCTGACCCAAAAAATCACTGAACATAAAACATGGGCTTGGGAATACTGATTTTGAACATGGTTATGTATAAACCAAACCTTACATATGTGGTCACACACTCTCTTACTGTTTTTCATTCTTAACTAGAACAGTAAATACCCTCATGGTGCGTATGCCTATGCAAATTGCCACCCATATCAAATGACCAGGCCAATTATAAAAATGGCATCTATCACTAAGTCCCACATGACATCCCATGTCCCACCTGGCATCCCGCACCATGTCCTACATGACATCCCATCCCTTGTCCAACATGGTATTCCACCATATCTCCCACATGGCATCCCACCCCATGTCCCACATGACAACCCATCCATCCCTTGTCCCACATGGCATATTCCACCATATGTCCCACAAGGCATCCCATCCTATGACCCACATGGCATCCCATCCTTAAACTCACATGGCATTCCACCCTATGTCCCACATGGATCCCATCCCATGTCCCAAATGACATCCCACCCCATGTCCCACATGACATCCCATCCCATGCCTTGTCCCACATGGCATTCCACCATATCTCCCACATGGCATTCCACCATACAATATGTCTCACATGGTATTCCACCATATGTCCTACATGGCATTCTACCATGTCCCACATGGCATTCCACTCTTATGATCCACATGGCATCCTACCCTATGTCCCACATGGCATCCCACCCCAAGTCCCACATGACTCCCATAGGCTCCATAAGAAGTCTCATCCTAGCTATCACAGTCCCTGATTGAGCATATACTATGTATGAAAGTGTCAGTTCATATAATAACTTATATGTAAATGCCCTGTTGAATAAGAAAAAAAGGTGGAGTCAAATAATTATGCCTGATATAGCCCTGGTGTATACCACATGGTATATATCATATCATATGTCCTGAAAGGCCCCCATCCAAGTCCCACATGGCATCCCTCCCTATGTCCATATGCAGTCACATCCTGTCACACTCCCTGACTGAGCATACTAAACAAAAAAAAAGTCTGGTCAGGTCATATACTGTAGCAACTTTATACAAATGAACACAATAATAAAGGCGGAGTTTAATAATCATGCCTGATACAACCGTTGGTGCCCAAATATTTTGAAGAATTTTAAGGATTTTAAATCTCAGTGTAATGAGAGACACTTGACGATCTTTGAAGAATTTTGGGAAATTATATTATTTTACAGTTATCTTCTAAGGAAATATTAAATGTTTTGTAGACTTTTTAAGGAAACTAGTCTTCAATCTGTCTTAAGTGTCTCTGAAAAACTAACATTTTGTAAGAGAATCCTAACCTTCCATAAGGATATCTGAAGAAACTTTGAACTTTTTCTGAGGAACTCTGAAGAAACTTTAACATTCCTGAGGAAATCCAGGAAAAACTGTGGATGGCCGGACGGACAAAATCGCCATTACATAGGTTCGCATTATGCTTAGCTCACAAAAAACATGAGTTTTAAAGACGAAAACCATGGAATTTGTAAATAGAAAATCACAGTTGAGTAAAACAATTACTGCAATTCAGTGAATTTACTGAAAAGGCTCATTTCTGATACTCTTTTTTTGAAAATCAATTGCCTCTTTCTCAAATATTGGAAACATTTATTGTTTAATCATTGATATAAGGCATAAGTTGCATAACAAGAATATGTTTTGCCTATCTTTCACTCCAGATTAGAGGAATATATATCTATATCTGTATATATATATATATATATATATATATATATATATATATATATATATATATATATATATATATATATATTATCTTTTAAGGAAATATATTAAAAATTAAATATCTACAATAATGACATCACAATTTACACAGCTATAGCTCCTTAATGGAATAAGATATCAACATGGTTTTCCATCAGTTTGTTTCTTTGTTAATCCGCTATCATATACATGTAAATGAAAATTCACCGAAACATTTCTTTAACATCATCAATCGCGACCTAAATACTCAATGACTTGTAATTTTTTTTTTTCAAAATTGATTTTCATTTGTGTACGAATGGACTTGTGGGTGAATACCCTTTGAAATAAACACCATTAGCAAAAAAAGTGCATGTTGAGACTGATAATATCTTAATCCACCTAATCTCCATCAAATCAACACCCTTTTCGACTGGGTGTCCATTCAAATTAATCCTAATTATAATATCATCAAGTTTTTCAAAATAATTTGTGGTTGACAACCAGATGGGCAATATACGTTTAACAAAGCCTCTCCGAATGGGTAAAGGAAAAGTCTCCTCTCAAGGAGGAGAGAGAGGAGGGAGGGGAAGGGGGAAACTCCAAAAAATTCCTGGCTATGCATGGAAAAAATGCACTGGTTATTTCAGTTCCATCAAATGTTGCTGCTAATCTAGAAATCTCATTTAATTTTCTTAAATTTGTTGAAAACTTTCTTCAATTCTTTGAAAATTTTCCTCAATTTTCTTCCAATTTGTTTTCTTAAAAACACAAAAACATCAAAAAGGATATCAATCGTCTCCTCCAAATCTTCTAAATCCCATTCTATACTTTTCAGACTGTTTTTGAGTTCTGTTGTGGTGTAATCATATTCCTCTTTGGATGCTACGTTGACGTCATTAAGGAGTTCACACCACCTCTGGTACAAACCTTCTGATTTATTGACCGCTTTCTCCACTTCCCTGAGGAAAAAAAAAGAAGAGCCAATAAAATAGGGATGTACCGGATATCCGGTCCGGCCGGATTATCCGGCCGGATTTGGGAAAAAAATCCGGTTCGGTTCGGCCGGATTTTTTTCCAAATCCAGCCGAACCGGATTTTTGGCAATTTTAACAATTGAAGATTTACTTTTTCCTCAATATTTGATTGTTTAGCTTGTTTATATGTTGCAGGATGTTTTGATTGGAGATGTTTGTGTAAAGGTGAAGTACTAAAGTTCTTTGGCAGGGATCCTGGCTTTCCTCTCCTTATTCCTTTTTTGCACAAAATACATTCAGCAATTTCATCAGCTTGATCTTGGACAGTAAAATGTTTCCAAATGAATGAGGATGCCTTGTTCTTTTATGATGCCTATATTCAGTCTTTCCTCGGTATCACTGTAACTCTAATATGCATAAAACAACACTTCAAACCTCATATATACATGTAGAAAGGAATAGCATGAAATGCATTCACATATTGCCTCAAAAAGAACAATAGACCCTTTGTCTTGCAGACTTCCTGTCTGGTCTATGAGTCATCAGCATCACATTGAGATTGGGATCACTGTTTTTCTTAAGTATCTTACTTGGCTACAATGAAACTTGAACTTCTGAATGGTAAAATTTAGGTAGTAGGACCAATCCAGATGTCATTGAAATATTGAATGATGGCTGAAAGTTTTTAAACATTATCAAATGTTTTGAGATGCAATCATAGTAAAGAGCCTAGGCTACAGCCTGTAGAAGCATGTATAACTTATTATACTTTTATTAGATGGGGAATTTAATCCCCTCACCCCACCCCTCCCCTCCCCCCAGAAAAGTATTGAGTATGGCTTGGAATTTTAGCAGTCCATTTATGATGATATATGAAGAGAATAGACAGTTCTCTTTAGGTGCACAGTAATTTTTGCCACAATTTTTAGACATTGCCCGTTGTTTTCATACTTTAGTATCTTGATAGGGCTGAGACAATCATGCAAAATCACACTTTTCTTAAAACAGTACCCAGAATCTTTCCTCTTATTAATATTTTCAAATTTTGCCTGAATTTCCAAATTTGGTACATGTTAGGATTAATCCAGAACTTTCACTAATTTTGATTTGATTTCATCACAATATGCCCAATAATTGTTATTTTCCAAAAAGTTTGGGTTGCTAGCCATTAGTAGCCAACTTGACAATCCCCTGCCCCCACCCCTTTCCCTTTGTTTCTTAATATTATGAGAATTGTTGTAAGCAATGAAAAATCCGGTTCGGCCGGATTTTATCCGCCGATTTCAACCTGATCCGCAAAATCCGTTCGGCCGGATCCAAAAATTTGGATCCGGTACATCCCTACAATAAAACATTCAACATTGGATATGACAAAGAATCATACTAAAAAATTATGTAGTCTAACAAGAAACCGTGTCAAAAAAAATGCAGTAGTAACTAGTAGGGCCACCCAAAAGCAGTAAATTATTTAAAGAAATTTATATGATTTCCATTTGAATATATTTATTCCGTTATGACATGTTTAGAAATTAAAATGTTGGAAATACGCTAGTAAAGCGGTAAATTGCTGTGTACAGTTTAATGAAGTATATTTACCATGCACTTCTTAGATTTTCATTTTTCATTTTTTATTTTTTTTCGCGACTAAAAATTTCATTTTTAACACAAAAATTTGACAAGAATATTTTCAATACAATTATTTTAAACAAATTATTAAAATCATCAAAAATTCTTTAAAATTTTCAGTTATATCAATAACAGAAATAAGTTGTTTAACAAGAAACACATTTTGCAATTGAACTTTTACCACCAAAATGTTTTACCCGATTTAAATATTTAGACCAAAAGTATGCGATATTTTCTGTGAAACAGGGCAAAATATTCTACTTCAGAGCCGCCATTTGATATCCTCATCCGACTATGGATGCTATGTGCCTCAAAACTAATAGCCACAGCTTTCCCAAAGGCTCAGTGGGGAAGAAGGTGACATAAAGTCTAGAAGTGTGACATGAAGAGGGCTTGATGTCAGCATATATCGTTCTACTTATCTGTAAAATTGCTGGTTAAATCGCCATTGTATTTGAACTTGGGACCTCCATAATCTTAGTTGTATGCTCAACCAACTGAGCTACCCACCTCTGCTATTTTCCTGATACTGTATAAATAATTGATGGAATACTTACTCTTTCACAACAAAGAATGGATCCTCAAGAGACATCATGAACCAACCGTAATGTAACTTTCCAGGAGTGCAAAATCAGTCAAGTTGCATAAATTGACTATTGAGTTCAATGGGTTGTTCGCTTCTTGATGCCTTCAATTGAAAATTTCAGCTCTGACGACTGACTTAGTGTAACCATAGCCTAGTTCATCGTTGTTATCTAGCCATAATGTATGACACACTTACAGTGACTTAGGCCCACTTGTTCGCATTTATCAATGGTATTTTCTATCTTAAAATGAATCATTCATTTGTTGTTATTGATGGGTTTTTTGTTTGTTTTGTTTTTTAAGACCCACGACCCTAGCGTTGTGTGGTAGCTTAGGTACTTGGTTATGGTTACTGCACTGTAGGACACTGTGGGCTAACGTTGGTGTAGCCTATGCCTACTTATTAACGTTAGCCTACGGACTGTTGTGTGTACACAGCGCACTCGACAAACTAACGACGTAAACTATCCCACTCGTATTCGTTGTAACTGAGACTTACTGTCAGAGGTTTACATCAATAAATGAATATCAATATCGTCAATGTGTATAACATCAAGCGTTAATATAAATGACGTTTGACTCTAAATCTGGTACAAAATATTCCACGAATTTCCCCTTACACACATAAATAACTTTAATCGTACGGGTAAGTTTCAGTTGTGACGTGACACTGCCAGTTTTTTTTTTTTTTTTTTCGTTTCGTCAAATTACGTGACGTGCAAAGGCCTATATGTCGACAAGTTGCGTGATTGTTTGGGCTGTGTTTTGGCTTGGCATTCACCGTGCGTCTGGTATGCAGGAGGCCAGAGGTATGCAGGAGGACAGAGGCACGGTGAGGATCGAAGGGTGAAATACCCCCACGATATATTTTCGGGTATAATGGGCCAGAATTTATTTGTATCTCAACAAACCTACAAAAATATGTGCGGTCTCTTTTCAAGGTCCAAAAATATTTTTAAGGCGAGGGGGATGGGGACTGGGAGGGGAGGGGTGGGGAGCGGAGGGTGAGGTTTGTAAAATGATTTGAATTTTGGTCAAAGTTGGCAATATTAACCAAAAACTGAAGAAAATTTTCCGAAAACAAAGAAATTTCCCGAAAATGAAATAATTTTTACGAAAATTGAAGTAATTTTTACGAAAATTAACGTAATTTAACGAAAATGGAAGAAGGTTTGACGAAAATTTAACTTCTCGAAAAATAAAGAATATTTCCCAAAATGACTCGAGGGGAATTTCGTGAAAATTGAAGCAAATTTCACAAAAATAAATGAAATTTTACGAAAATTGAAGATTTTCCCAAAGTTGAAGATTTCCGGAAGAAAAGATGCCATGGAACCTGACTCTTCAAAATCAATTCGTTAGACCTTCATTGTTTGTTTGTTTGTTTGTTTGTTTTTTTTTTTTTTTTGGGGTCATAATGGCACTTGACATCCAAATGCAATTATGGGGGACCTCCCCAATCCTACATCACTGATTTGGGGCTGCGTTTCACGTAATTTTGATTGCAGAATATTGCTTAGTAATATTGTGTCAAATTCAGGGTCTAACCATTTCGTTTCTCGTAATTTTGGTAGCAGAAAATTACTTAAAATTGTGTCAAATTTAGGTACAAAGTTCCTGAGGTTGTTAACCCTGCATCTCTCGCGACTTTTAGAGCGGAACACTGACTGAATGTTGTGTTAACTCCAAGGTTGAAGCCCTATTATAGGGGCCTAAGAAGTGAAGCCCCAGAAGTCATGCGATTCTTGTGATTTTTGTAACAGAAAATTGCTTAACATTTTATCAAATCTAGGAGTGAAGCCCTGGTAGGGTTCCAGGGGAGAAAATCCACCAGAAGCCCTACGTTTCACGAGATTTTGATAGCAGAAAATTGCTTAAAACTGTATAGCAAAGCCACATAAGCTCTGCGCTTCTCTTGATTTTGGTAGCAAAAAACAGCTTCAAATTTGTGTCAAATCTGGTGGTGAAGTCCTGCCTAGTAAGAACACAGGGGGTGAAGAGACCGGAAGCTCTGCGTTTTTCGTGATTTTGATAGCTGAAAATTGGCTTAATATTGTATTAAATCCAGGGTCGAAGTCCTGGTTTCTTGGCGTGATTGTATCAGAAACTTGCTTAAGATCGTGTCAATCCCACATTTAGGTTAGGAATATGCATTTTAGAACGGATGTGCAATGTGTCTTTAGTTGGGGTCCAGTGATGATTTCAATGTTTTAATGTAAGAATAAAACTTTGAGAGAATTATTTAAAAAGTTTGTTTTGTCATGATACAAATTGCAGAAGAAGAGAATAAAAAGATACAAAATATATTATAGGAATAATTTGTGTGCCCCTATGAATATTCGACGCCCCCTCAGAAAGTTTCATTGGGGGCAGTTTCCTCCCTGGCAGTTTCCACCACACCAATGGTGCAACTATCTTGAACGACGTTGCGAACTGCAAATCATTAATATTGTAAGCATTTTTAAAAATGTCACAATCAACTTCCTCTATACCTGTGAGATCAGCAAGAACAAAAACAACATAGCAACAACAAAAATAGTAGGCCTAACTTTAAGGTTTTTAAGCATGATGATTTGTTGGAATAAATGTTAGCATACCCTTATTATCACCAAACCCATGTCACCAATCCCGTATCACCAATCCAATGCAAGGATGAAAATTCCTAAATTACAATTGAACGAACGGACAAAATACACGTTGTCCCCCCCTCCAGTTTAGGGGTCATAACCCCCAGCCGGAAAATTCGGAAAATTTGCAAAAAGAAATTCAGTATGTTCGATTGTTTTGGTAATCCTGATGAAAGCGGTCGGTCTCAAGTTAAAAGTTCAATTGTATATTAGCCATCTTGAAAAAAAAAAAGGATCACAAATTTTCGAAAACCGAATTTAAGCCTTTTGGCTATTTAAATAACACATTTCTGATTCCCCTCCCCCTCCCCTCGTTATTGCCACCTGTTATTGTGCTCATCGTATGCCTAATGTTCGTTTTCAACTTGTTTTCAAGTTTTCCTATTATTCCACCTCATGATATAATAGTTTTCAAGTTTTCATATAATACCACCTCGTTTTCAAGTTTTCCTATTCTACCACCTCGAAAGTTAGGCTATCACCCAGACAGCCAGATAAAGATTTAATAGCAACAGATGGAAATGGCCTGCATTATGCAATATAAATCCTTTGCAGCTATTCGCACATTGAAAACACTTATTAAAAATTCATTAGGGAATGATATTGGTCACGACGACAAGTCACGTACCCAATTCGATAGCGGATTTAAATGATATTTGACCGGATACAGTGACGTCATCTATCAATAGTTTCTCAATGAAATAATCCTTCTATTTACTTCCTATTTATAGTTATTAATATTTCATCGTTGCCGTCATTTTATCGATTGTTTTCAGAAAATAGCCATAAGGTGTTTCGTATGAAAGCAACATTAAGTACAGCAATTTGGGTCGGCCAAAAGCTGTTGTTAATGATATATTTGCATTAAGCCTGACAGTGTTACAAATTTGTTTTTAGTATGCATGATTTGCCTTCTGCATGTAAAGGCTGTCAGCTCTGGCTCTAAAATGTTATACAAAATTCTGCAAAATTGTACACGGATGTAAAAGGTCAGGCTCGGTTAGGGAATGGTCTTAAGTATGGACATTGGCATAGCCAGAGGGGGTAGGGGAACATGTCTCCCCCATCCCACACCCCAAAAAAATAAAAAATCACATCAAAAGTATATCTTTCGCCCTGCAGGTGAGCACAAAGGAGCAAGTTTTACTGAACAGTTAATTGCCATGTGTGTTTCTGTTAACTTAATTAAGCAGTCAGCCATTGCAATGTATCCTCTTATAAAGTAACCATAAATTTTTTAGAGTTCGTTCTTGCCCCTATGGGAGGTGAACCTTCTTACATCCCATGCCAAGACAAATGCTGGCAATTATACCCTTCGGGCGAAAAGGTAAAGGCTTATTTGAAAATTGTATTGCTTTTAATATTTTTGGGGAAGGGGAGGGGACGGTATTTTGGTTCAAAGCTAAAGATAATTCAATCGATACGATTTAAAGAAAAGTGAAAGGCCGGGGAAAGGGCCATACTTATACTCTACAAATAGAGGGACAATGTTTTTCAAAACTTGTATATTTACATTTCTACATGAGGATTAATTATCAGTTTATTGAGTTGTTTTAGATTAAATATGCATTGACATGATAACTCTGCATTAGTCTTTCCCTCCCCTCCCCACCCCTCCCTCCCCCCCTCTTCCAGATATATAGTACTGAAACATATTTTATTGATGTGTATAGGAAGCATAGGAAATTAAGAGGTTTCATCTACCCGGTTTCCGGTTGCGTGCTTTCTTCCTGGTTGGGAGCTGAAATTGGAATATATTAACATACAATTCGACATGCAGGCTGCTCTATGATATAATGCTTACCAAATTACTAAATTTAAGTGAAATTACTGACTTAGGGTTAATAATTTGCAACTATATGAATAATTTGCAATGATAGGGAAATCCGCCGGGGCAAAATAATCTGTGACACCAGACCTATCCCATTTTCTGTCCTCGGCTGTCCAGACACATCATTATCAGCCAGTGCAAGGCGTAGCCAGAAGGGGCCAGGGGACCCCCGAGCTACATATTATTTCCCCTGAATTCCAATTAATATATATTCAAAATGATGATTCCTCACAGCAATATATATATATGCACCATTTGAATGTTGGTTATATATGTACAGTGTAAACCGGAAAAGCTATCACATTTAAAATAATTATTATATTTCATTTTAGTGTTTTAACTTCTTCGAACATAAACTGGATCAGTGTTTTATTCGACGCTGCAATCTATTTAAGGGGAGGGGCGTAGGACTCAGCGGGGAAGAGAGGTGGGGTGGGGGGGGGGGGTCCTGAGAGGATTTCACCTTCCTGGTTGAATTTTTTTGCACGTTGGGAGGTAACATTGAAATAATTGAAATAAAATTTTAAAAATTGGTAAAATTGAAGGGAAATTTGAGTATTGAAGAGGAAAATTTGGCTACATTTCCAATTCCCGAAAGTTGAAATCTGTGATACTATCGATAACTCATGAAGGCCTGCCTGTCATGCCTCTCTGGAATATTAGGCAGCAACAAAGGTCTTCCACTTGTGTCCCAATTGTATTCCAGGTTTGATTGAATTTCTTTAGGTCTGCCTCAACAGTATGCTTCCATCTGATCTTTGGTCTTCCTCGCTTTCGTTCAATTTATTTTCCGGAGTCCAGTATAAGGCTTTCTTAGTAATGGAACTGTTATCTCTCCTTAACACTTGTCCAATCCATCTCCAACGTCTTTGAGTGATGATGTGAGTCATGTTCTTTGATTGGACCATTTAAGTAGATCTTCTATTGAAATTATTCTTGGCCAAACATATGGGATGATTTGACAACATTTCCCAAAAAATTCAACAAGATTTCCTGAAAATTGAACAACATTTCCTGAAAATTGAACAAGATTTCCCAAAAATTGAATGATATTTTGCGAATAGCAGCAACGTTTGATGGAAACTTAATTTTCCCGGATCATTGTATAACCGGAACATTTGGGGGATTCTATTCCCCTGATAGGTGACACTTCCTTCGACCATGGGCTGGATTTGCCTTCCGAAATTAGGCAAAGTCAAAAGTGAGGGTGATGGGGGGGGGAGGGGGCGCCTATGCCATCGATCATGGGGAACCCGTGAATTAATATATTCCTATTTGGTTTTAAATTTCTAACTTTTAAGCTTTGCCCCTAGAGAGGATTGTTTCCCCCACAATGGTTACGCCACTGCTATCACTTTAGTCAAGTTCTAATTTGACAATAATAAAACGTAACTCAAAGTTTGGTCAATGAATTAATACATCTAGAATCAAAGCTTTCATTTGGAAGTTAACATATGACAATGACATCAGGCATCGCTTGCCACCATTTAAAATGATGGTCATCTGATCAGCAAAAATGACAATCATACTCATATTTATTGCGTAGTTTCGCGATCACAAGCGCAAAATATGTACTTTCTATTCTAAAGTGTCAATCTTCGAATTGGTCTGTGGTCGTCAAAAATTGGTCTGAAAACGAAATTATCGAACTGTCTGACTTCCATATAAAATGCCGCAAAAACGAATTCAAGAGGCCTAACTGATTGTGTTGAATGTTTAGTGAGTACAAACCAATTTCTGATTACATATCAAATTAATAATCGACAAAAATATTGAGGAGAAATTGACATCGGAGGTAAATAATAGAAAATATTTGTCCGTGCTCACACTGTCACAGACGATATCACAGATGATATGAGCTAGCTGTACTTGTACAACGTAATACAACATCCCAAGGTACTAACGACGTAATCTTACTAAAAAGTTACTAGGCCTAGGCTACCGTCTGACTGATTCTCGAGGTCGAGTCGACAAACTGTACAAGCTCAGTACGGTTTTGCTAAGTTGGGAGGGGAAACTTTATCATTACAGTCAATGGGATCTTTTTATAAATACTTGTGTTGCCTCAGCCAGTCAGGGAAAATTAATGGTAGGCCTACTCTGTTCATATATGTTGGAAACTAGGCCCATTCTACATGTAAATTGTAGTAGGGCCTACACAACATATTTGAAGAAAAATAAATTATGTCTAGTATTTGTTAAAAAATGACAAAAAATATGTTTTTCTCCTATTGACTGCAATGATTACTGACTGTTTGTTTTCCCCTTTGAGTGAAGTTCGAGATAATCAAAAAAGCATTGCTTCGTTGCCGTGCACCGCAACATTCCCAGATGTCCGACCTCGAGAATGCCAGCCGTGTTAGTATGGCTGCCACAGTGATGGCCCGCCATCTGAGGTACTGTATGTCAACCCTGTCCCGTACTGAGTGAGAGATGTGTTTAATAATAATAATTATAGGCTAGCTAGCCTACCACTACAGCACCACTAAGGATGAACCTGGTAAAAGGTACATTCTTTATGCTATTGTAAATAGTTGAACAGTCATACCTTTATTTGTTATTTTTTTTTCTCTTTTTTTTTGGTGAACATGCGAAGCATAATGCGAAGCTATGTAATGGCGATTCGGCCGCCCGTGTCCGTGCGGCCGTCTGTGTCCCGTGTCCGTGCGGCCGTCCGTGTCCATGCGGCCATCCGTGTCCGGCCGGCCGTCCAGCTGTCCGGATGGCAGTCCATATGGTATGGGATGTCATATGGGACATGTGGTCTCACCCCATTTCAACAAGTCATTTGCATAAAATGCACTGAATGACTCACTCCTACTACCACAGCAAAGTCAGTCAAAGGTATATTATAGGAGTCATTGACATATGAAATAGTGAATCGCATGTGCATCATTGTACCAAATTGTCAGTCACCAGAGTGACTATGGGGTGGGTCAATTTACTTCAGACCCACTGACTTCGTACACAAGTAGTTGATTTGGGGTAATGCACTTGTCAACTGTGTGACTCAACCCTACACCCCCGCACAAGGTGAGTCATTGCACCAAAGTGGTTGGACAAAACATATACATTGACGGACCCTCAGTCACTTTATGAAATTACTTACCCCAAATCAATCACCTCTGTACAAAATCAAAGGGTCTGAAGTAAATTGACCCACCCCAGAGTCACTCTGGTGACTTTACAATTTGGTACAATGATGCACATATGAGTCACTACTTCATAAGTCAATGACTCACCTTTGACTGACATTGCCAGGTAGGGGTGAGTCATACAACTGACAAGTTCATAAGTCATTTACCAACAAAAATGTCAATCACCTAAAGTGACTTAGGGGTGCGTCAATGTACATGTTTTGTCCACCCACTTTGGTGCAATGACTCACCTTGTCCGGGGGTGTAGGGGTGAGTCACACAATTGACAAGTGCATAAGTTATCATAAGAAGTGACACTTTATACATAGTATGCTTAATCATAGTCAGATAACATCTGACTCTAGTATACACTTAGCTGTTAGACATATCCCACAATACACTTTTGACATACTGGTGGCGTGTACAGTGGGTTATTACACTTTTCATACATAAAGGTGAAGGTGTGTTGAACATTAGGCTACTAAACTTAGGCCCATGCTCAATGGGGAAAAATTTGCTCCAAGCTAATTTGCTCCAAGCTTGCTATCTTACCATATTATGTACCTTATTGCTTTAATTGTTATACATACAGTAGTTCTTTGAAATTGTTTTAATGCTCAAAAAGACAAAATTAGAAGACCCTTCATGCTTGTTTTGGCGAAAAAGATTTTCTAGTTGGACCTTCGAAGTTTCTGCCACTCGTAATTGTTTATGTTCGACATATTACTTTTATGGTTGTCCTACAACTGATTGGCTAACAACTCATGCACATTTAGATACAGTAGATTCAACTAACAAGTACAATGTAAACATTTTTATCGAACTTCGACCTCATGAATAATCAACAAAATTTGGTTCTGCTCTTAAAGTAATGGCTAAATAGTTGTTCACATCGCGAACAGAAGATTCACAGAAAATATATAAATTTTACCATTTCCAAGTAAGTATTAAATCTGTTGTAAACCTAGTGATAAAAGATTTTTAATATTTTAGTGAAGAATATTCTCAGGGAAGTTGTGTAAAGTTAAATAAAGTTCTGCCAAAAAAATGTTGCCTTTCATCTCCAATGGCGTGCATATGAAAAAACCATAACCTTCGTGAGGCCGCAGATCAGTAAGCAACAGCAATCATACAATGTCAGCATACAGAAACTGGTTAAAGTGAAAGAAATTACAGCCAAACCATGGTAAATGATTCCATAACTAGTATACACTGTAGCCACTACATAGCTGCTATACACAGTCAGAGAACTCTATATACTTTATAACGTTAAAACTGCTATTTCTAGAATAGTCCAAATTCATCTACACTTCTATTAAGCAAAGTCATAGCTCGTAAGCACTTTTGTCAGTTTTGAGAAGGGTTTTCACTTCATGATTATGTTATTTGTTGTTGTCTGAGTGGTTTTCAACATTACGAGTGTATTATGCGTTGTCTCACTCAGTATGCAAGTATTGCCTTGTACTGTAAGTAGTGCCCTACTGAGTAAGGTGTTTATCTCACTAGTTCAATCAGGGACTGTGATAGCCAGGATGAGACTTCTTATGGAGCCTATGGGATGTTATGTGGGACATGGGGTGGGATGCCATATGAAACATGGGGTGTGATGCCATGTGGAACAGGTGAAATGCCATGTAGGATATATGGTGGAATGCCATGCGGGACATAGGGTAAAATACCATGTGAGACATACTGTATGGAGGATGAGACCTTTGTTCTTATGGAACCTATATATGGGATGTGATTTGGGACTTGGGATGGGATCCATGTGGGACATAGGGTGGGATAGGGTGGGATGCAGGGTGGGATGCCAGGTGGGTCGTAGGATGGGATGCCATGTGGGACATATGGTGGAATGCCACGTGGGACAAGGATGGGATGAAATGTCATGTGGGACATGGGGTGGGATACCATGTGGGAGATAAAGTGGAATGCCATGTTGAACATGGGATGTTATGTGGGACATGGGGTGGGGTGCCATGTGGGACATGGGATGCCGTGTGGGACATGGGATGCCGTGTGGGACATGGGATGCCGTGTGGGACATGGGATGCCGTGTGGGACGTGGGATGCCGTGTGGGACGTGGGATGCCGTGTGGGACGTGGGATGCCGTGTGGGACATGGGATGCCATGTGGGACATGGGATGCCGTTTGGGACGTGGGATGCCGTTTGGGACGTGGGATGCCGTGTGGGACATGGGATGCCGTGTGGGACGTGGGATGCCGTGTGGGACGTGGGATGCCGTGTGGGGCGTGGGGCCGTGTGGGGCGTGGGATGCCGTGTGGGGACGTGGGATGCCGTGTGGGATGTTGTGTGGGGACGTGGGATGCCGTGTGGGACGTGGGATGCAGTGTGGGACGTGGGATGCAGTGTGGGACGTGGGATGCCATGTGAGAAGTGGGATGCCGTGTGGGACATGGGATGTCGTGTGGGACATGGGATGCCGTGTGGGACATGGGATGCCGTGTGGGACGTGAGATGCCGTGTGTGGCGTGGGATGCCGTGTGGGACGTGGGATGCCCGTCGCGGGGATGCCGGGATGCCGTGGATGCCGGGATGCCGCGGGATGCCGTCGGCGGGATGCCCGTGCGGGATGCCGCGTCGCGGGATGCCGTATGGATGCCGTCGGGATGCCGTCGGGATGCCGGCGGGATGCCGGGATGGGATGCCGCGGCGGATGCCGCGGCGGGATGCCCGCGGGATGCCGTGGATGCCGCGCGGATGCCCGGGATGCCGCGGATGCCGCGCGGATGCCGTATGGATGCCGCGGCGGATGCCGCGCGGGATGCCGTATGGATGCCGTCGGCGGGATGCCGCGGGATGCCGTATGGATGCCCGCTTGGATGCCGGGATGCCGTCGGGATGCCGTATGGATGCAAAAGCGGATGCCGTATGGATGCCGCGGCGGGATGCCGCGGGATGCCGCGGGATGCCCGTCGCGCGGATGCCGCGGGATGCCGTCGCGGGATGCCGTATGGGATGCCGATGGATGCCGTATGGATGCGGGATGCCGCGGCGGATGCCGTATGGGATGCCGTATGGATGCCGCGGCGGATGCCCGGGATGCCGGGATGCCCGGGGATGCCGTATGGATGCGCGGGATGCCGCGGGATGGCGGGATGCCGTGCGGGATGCCGTCATGGGATGCCGTCATGGGATGCCGTCGGGGATGCCGCGGGATGCCGTGGATGCCGTATGGATGCCGTGTGGGCGGGATGCCGTCTGCGGATGCCGGCGGATGCCGCGGCGGGATACCCCTTGAGGGAGGCCGCGGCGGGAGAGGCGGGAGGCCGTGCGGGAGGCCGCGGGGATGCGTGTGGGACGTGGGATGCCGTGCGGGGAGGCCGGGCGGGAGGCCGTGCGCGGAGGCCGCGGCGGGAGGGTCGTGGGAGGCCGTGCGGGAGGCCGTGCGGGAGGCCGTGTGGGATGCCGTGTGGGATGCCGTGTGGGACGTGGGATGCCATGTGGGAAGCCGTGTGGGACGTGGGAAGCCGTGTGGGACGTGGGATGCCGTGTGGGGACGGGATGCCGTGGGACGTGGGATGCCGTGTGGGACGTGGGATGCCGTGTGGGACGTGGGATGCCGTGTGGGACGGGATGCAGTGTGGGATGCAGTGTGGATGCCGTGGGATGCAGTGTGGGATGTGGGATGCCGTGTGGGATGCCGTGTGGGACGTGGGATGCAGTGTGGGACGTGGGATGCAGTGTGGGACGTGGGATGCCATGTGGGACGTGGGATGCCGTGTGGGACGTGGGATGCCATGTGTGACGTGGGATGCCATGTGGGAGGTGGGATGCCATGTGGGACATGGGATGTCATGTGGGACGTGGGATGCCATGTGGGACGTGGGATGCCATGCTACTGTATGTTTTCGCCTGCGTTTGTTTACTTCCGCCAACCATCCAAGTTGGTATCAAAACCCCGCACCGAAGTTAATCAAAATCCAATCATCAGTTCTTGAGATATATGTTGATGATGTACACTTGTTTTTGAATTCTTACTAAAACATATTTTGATTTCTGATTCCATCTGGATATTTTGAAACTTGATAATTCTAGGTGTTGTCATTACTAGCAATCTGAAGCTTTCTAAACAGTGTGCTGTAGCAGCTGCAAGGGCAAATAGGATGTTTGGTTTGATTAGAAGAATTTTTGTGTTCTTGGTAGAGTTGTTGTTCTTAATTTGTATAAGCAGTTAGTCGGGCCTCACCTTGAGTATGCTATGCAGGCTTGGAGTCCCTTTTATGAGAAGGATAAGTTCATCTTGTAGCAGGTTCAGTAAAGAGCCACTAAACTTATTCCTGAAGTCAGGAATCTCTCTTATGAATCTAGGTTGCGAATTCTTGGTTTGACCATGTGTGAGTTGAGAAGAGTACGTGGTGATATGATTCAGGTTTTTAGGTTCCTATCTGGTAGTGATGCTTCAACCTTCTGTTATTTCTTGCATGTTTCAGCTTATCCTCATGTGACACGTGGTAACAGTTTGAAGTGGACCAAAGAGCTCTCACGGATAGATATTTGGCATTTTAGCTTTTCGCGAAGAGTTGTTAATGAGTGGAATGGTTTTCCTGAGTGGGTAGTTAGCTCCAATTCTGTTCACAATTTCAAAGTCAACATTGATAAGTTCTTACTAACTCTGGGCATCTTTGATTTTTTTTTTTGTGGTGGTGGTGGTGGTGTAAGTTTGGGCTTTTTATGGGGTGACTAACCTTTCTTAGCCCGTAATCTTGTTGTGTTATGTTATGTAATACCATTAGGGCAGCTGCAACAGTTTATCAGCAAAGAAGAAGTCAAACTTGTAACTCATTTAATCTGAAGAACACATTTTAATTAGAATTACTTACTGTAAGGATATTGAGCGGTGTTCATCTGATGACATCACAATCTTTGACTGAATTTTAAAATCTGGAAACTTTGATTGACCATATCTGAAAAACTACACAAACTTTTCCAAAGATTTAAAGGTCATTTTACTCAGAATGTAATGTTCTTTCACATATATAGTCAATTCTGTGGGACGGGTGTTACGATTTAGAGACAATTTTTGAAATTCAAAATAATTTATCTCAAATAGTAACTCTTATTATATCCCAATGCAGTACCATCCCTATAGGTATACCGTGTAAGCTTCTACTTACAGTAACTCCAAAGGAAAAAGTCAGACAAATGCTACAACAGATGAGACTGAGGTGAGCAAACATGCGTGATGGGTGTTACATGAAAACAGACATAGGTTTTTTGAATTTGATGAATGCTTGTAAAACTCTGTGAAGTTAAAAGAGCAATTACCAACTTGTAATCATCAAATATAAGTTGGAACTTCATTCTAATAAATATTATAAAAGCTAAGGAATTCAACAATCTGTAAGAGTTTGGCACTAAAATAATGGATGTGACTTTATAATGTATTACGTGTCTGATATTTCTATTGGTCAGTTTTGATTTTTGCCCTTTAAACAATTAGAATTAATCTATTTTGGATGGGGTTTTTTTTTAATCTCTTCGGCACAAAATAATCATGCAATACAAGTAAAACAGTATGAATATGCAAATAATCACAGTGTATATATCTTTTGGGAAATGATATCATTAATGGTTACGAACAACATGTTCTGGGAGTAAGCTTGCACGGTGTAAAGGTTTAGTAACTCAAACAGGTTTCGCGAAACTGTTTCATGTTTTATGGAAAAACCGGAAGTACCAAACAAACCAAATCACTGTATAAAAAAAAAAGATGGTAAGAATCAGTTGTGTAAGAATGTATTTTGAAGTAATTTTTGATATATTTGTGAAAATATGTGATATTCATGCAGATTAAACTAATAATACAATTGAGAAATAAGAATGTTTGGCAATGCATAGGCCTAGTCATAAATATTACATGCACCTGAAATAACATGCTCGAATCTGCTCAATAATGTCTCTTCGTGTCTTCTTTCTGGGCTAATATTTCCATGAACACAACAATTGTACCCTCATTTTTTTATAATCCCTTTTTTTTTTAAGTCCTTAACATTCTCTCCCAAGTCCTCTTGTCTTGTAAAATACTTTGTTAAACCATTATAAATCCCAGCGATAACAATATCGCAAATCGCAAGACTATTCACTCATAAATTCACAACCAACCCCACCCTACATGCCACTGTGCAAGACTACACTAACTACAAGCTAGTTACAACACATTATTGTGTATGGGCGCGACAGCCCCTGGATATGAAACTTATGAATAGATATCATGACTCACAAGCATGACGTTTGCACTAGTGACTCGGAAAGTGCTTTCATTGGTCAAAAAAGTTAACTTTATTCACACTGTATGTAAATGATCTTAAGGGGTGATTTTTCCCACGAATCAGTAACAACAAGTCCGCAGGATTTATATCCTTTTTTCACTTGCCAATAAGCGCTGATAACTTGTTCCTTGACGCTGTGTATCATATTTTAAAAAGTTTTTAAAGTTTGAATCTGGGAAAAATTGTCGCTATAAATAGCATGGTTTAGAGGAGTGAATTTGTAAGATCATTATAAAATTACACGATGCAAAATGAAGATCAATTATCACCGTGCTATTAGTATCACTTACTAGGACGCTGGTTTATGATTCACAACTAGATCGCAAGAGAAAACGACCATTCAATCCCTCAAAAAGTTTCTAATCCTTTCCGATCTCATTTTCATGTGTAAAATATACTTTTTAACAACTGTCTTGGTCAAAATTGTGCAGATTAAAAAAGAACGAAGGATTTCATGCATTTTGTTTTGAAAAATTTCTTCTGTTGCCCTGTACAGTTATTATGTTTACTCATAGTAGCACTAGCATGGAATCTTCAGTTCCAATCACGTGTATGTAATTGACCCATTGTCATGTGTGATTTGCTTGTTGGGGGTACTGTACAAGCTCAAATGATTTCATTGCTTCAAAGTGGCATGAGTTTATATGTTTTTGCGGACCTGCTAGGTGATAGCTTGTTGGTATGCATAAATTAATAATAATATCTCTGCATTCCGCTCTGCATATCATTTGACAAGTAGAAAGAACAAACAGAATGTTCAAATACAGATGTCTTTGTCGTTTTATATGATTCTGAGTGACCAAAAATATTGCTTATCATTGTTAAATGTTTCAAATCAATGTAGAACTAAAAATCTTATCTGCAGAGTGCTAAAGATTTTACTTGGGTGCACGGCCTGTGTTGTAAATATAAAATGTTTTCATAGCTCCTTGCTGAAACAAGGTCTGGTTTAAGTACGGAATACTATGTAATTCAGTTTAATTTTCAATCATGATGTATTCAAATCACGTATCGTATTATTCGTATAGAGATTGCAGGTATTGCACTTTAATTTTTTCATTTTGATGCAGAAAATATAAATTTGGTGGGGAGTGGGACACTACTTTTCATTAGCGGACATTTTCTTCCTTGTACACTACACTCCCGTTAGCACAGTTTTGGCGGATACCATATAAGGCAATAGGGCGGGACCCGTTGGTGGCTTAAGTATAATTGAAAGTGCCACCACGATGCACAAACAGGGTCAATTTAAAGTAAAAGCATAGCAAGATTGATAATTGAACTTGAAAAATAACAGAGAGGTATTTTATGAAAAATGATTATTTTATTTTTTGGGGGTTGAACTTAAGAGCCATGGCCTGGCCATGGTTAATGTTTCCAAAAAATGTTGAGTATCAAGTGGGTGGTGGGATCTCAACTGTAAGACTTTCTCGCTGTAGGCTATATACAAATTAGCAACAATTGTACTGTGTGATCAAGTATACGATGGCTAGCATCGCATTGTAAGATGATGCGTTTAGAGGCCTAATTTGTATCTGTTTTAAAACTATCCAACAAGTTTCTTTTCTTTTTACATGAAAGAACATTGAAATTTAAACTATGAATAGAAATCGTGAGCAAATAAGGGCATATAGATGGCCTGTCGACATGGCCTTTTTCATAACTGTTTTTATGTGACTGGCTTGGGACATTGGGAACTGTTTCATGACTTTCGGACCTTATGTACATGTAGACTGACAAAGGGGTAAAATTGGCATCTTTTGAGGGGCAAACGGAGTAATAAAATCACCTTAAACACAAACAACATTAAAGTTTATTAATACATTTTATTTATCAATGCCTCCGTTATCATTTTCAGCATTATTTACAGAAAATACTGTGATACAAACATCGTCAGCTGCTATCATATAACAGTGCATGTAGTGACTGTAATGCCCTTTATGTGCAGGACTTGTTTACATTATGGGTGAAAAACCGGTTTTCCGGTTAAAACCGGTTCTTGTTTTGGAAACCGACCGGCTTCACGTCGGGTCAAAACCATTCAAGCTTATCTGGAAGGTGTGGTCACACCACACTATGATGTTCACACACTGCACTCTACTGCACTTTCAAGGAATTTAGTACCTAAAACAAGGTTTAGATGGCATACAATGCCTATTCTAATAAATAATGTATTTTAATTTACGTCGTTCCTAAAATTAATGTCGTTGAAATTCTTTGTATTGCATAATGCATCTTTTACTTTGCACGTAACACCTGTCACATAATTTGTGACGGGTGTTACACATTTTGTTTTGTACCAGAGGTTTGTAAATGTAGGTAAATTCATTGACATGATAAAATTGATATAAATATATCAATATGAACGAGGTGTATTTGAAGTATAATTTGTATGCACCATCCCTGTAGAGAGTTATGCCAATTTTTCTTTAAACATGTGACAGGTGTTACAGTGCCAATTTACCAAACCATATAATTGGCACATCTAGCAGTCTAGGAACAATTTAAGTACTTAACACAAGGTTTTAAAGGCTAGAAGTATAAATTAATGTACTTAACTTTGTAAATCATCTGAAATTTGTAATGTCATTTACTTTCCTGGTATTAAATACTGCATTTTTTACAATGTATGTAACACCCGTCACACAATTTGTGTGGCATGTTTTATTTTTCCCATATGTTTGAAAATAAAATTAATTTAATTTATTGGATACAACTGATATATAGATATCAGTCTGAATAAAGAAGATTTGAAATATTTTTTATACTTCAGTTATATATAGAGTTTTAAAAACTTTTCTGAAAAAGTGTGACAGGTGTAACATTGGCAATTTCTTAAATATTGCTTTAAAAAATCCAGTCATTAAGCGTACTACTGCATAAATATGTACATTATATGCATGCATCAGGAAAAGCAAGTACATACCTTAACCAGTAAAACACATTCAATCTAAAAATTTAGTACACCATGAAAAAAAAGATATTGGTGAAAATTCAGCAAAAAAATTACCATTTGTGTTGCATGGTACTTTATAGAGGGCAGCGTTTATTTTGCATAAATACTTGAAAAATTGTGAAAATTTACTTTCATTATGAAAATTCACATATTAGCCGATACTAAAAGCAATTAATCTGCTCCATCAAATTATTTTCAATTTTCATGCTTTATGTCCCTATATATATGGAGTTGACCATATATGTAAAAAACTGCTGTGTGCATGATGTCACCAGGCGTACATATTTTGTATTTTCTTCTTTCTGATACAGATTTATCAAACGATATGTAGTTGTTCCAGTTCCCAACCCAAAGTGCAATTTTAGCTCACATGAACGTCTCCATTGACAAATTCTTATCAGTTTCTGTTTTTACTAAGACGTCCAAATCCTTTCATCATGCCGACTCCCCTTCAAATAAATGTCAAAGAGAAGGATGTGTTGAGAATGGTGTTGGATTTCCTTTACACGAGAGACCTCTTCCTATCAATGAGGGCGTTAGAACGAGAGAGCGGCGTTGTAAACGGGATGTTTTCCGAAGATGCCCTTTTTCTACGACAGTTGATCCTTGATGGACAATGGGATGATGTTTTAGAATTCATTCAACCGTTAGACAGCATCGAAAGTTTCGAATCCAAGAAATTTAGGTATGTGATACTGAAGCACAAACTCTTGGAGATGTTATGCATGCGAAGCGAAGACCTTCAGCATCTCCAAATCGAATTTTCGACGGAAGAAGTTGTAACCTGTCTCAGCGAGTTAGAGCCCCATTGTCCCAGTAAGGAAGACTATAACTCTCTATGTCTTCTTCTGACTTTGCCTCGATTGAGTGATCATTCCACATATAAAGACTGGAGTCCCAGCAGTGCGCGAGTGCAATGTTTCAACGATATTTATCCACTCATAAGCCGATTCTTGCCAGTCGATAAGAACCTTAAAGAGGCGGAATTTAGAGCAAGTAAGGACAGACTCCTGCAACTGTTAATGAAAGGAATGTTATTTGAATCGTGTGTGGATTTTTGCCAGCAGAAAGCTACAGGGAAGGCCATCAAGGAGGTGACCGTCAGTGGGATGCTGACGGGTAGCCTGACAGATGACTCTGATCTCAGTTTACTGTCGTGGCTCCAAAGTATACCACAAGGAGCCTTCAGCTGCCCCTTTGAACAACGATCACTACAAGTTGAGTTAGAAAAGGTTCAAAAGCCAAGTACTTCATGGTCTGAACAAATTATGACCCCAATGACCCCTACCCCGGGGAGTAAATCAAGAATGGTTCCATCACCTTCCCCGTCAACCCCTACATTGTACAGAAGTAGGCCATGGTCCGCAAACAGACCCCTCACTCAATCCTTATCATCAACATTAGAGACCTCACTCTTAAATCAAGTTCGTAAAAAAGATGACCAGTATCTTCCGGATGGAAATCTTCTTTCGAGGTCCTTTGCTAATTTTCACATCGGGGATTCAAGCGGTGGATCTTTATCATCGTTACCGACAGTAGCAGAGGATGCAGAGAAACAGCCCAGTAGACCAGGGAGCGCAGTTACTGACAAAATGCCCAGGGCACCACCTCCACAGCAGCTACAACAACAACAGGTAATATTAAAGGATTAGTTCAGTGGTCAAGCATGTCCATCTTATATGAAAGAAGACTTCAAAAGAAACAAAATGGTGAAAAACCATTCAAAATCTTATTCCGTTAAGAAGATATTCAAGTTTGAAGCTCTGTCTTATTTGTTTAGAATTGACTGGTGTAGTACTGTAAATCAACTATGGAAAGTTGGCATCTTCATCCCACATTCCTAATAAATGTTAATGTATTTTAAAGAAAGTCTATTTAATTTTTCCACTAATTAAATTATTTTTCCTCGATCTTTTCTTCAGGTGGTATATTATAATTATAAATATCCTTCTTAGATTCAGTTTTTCAAATTTTCCTCTGAAATCAGTAATTTTTCTCTGAAATCAGCAATTTTTCTCTGAAATCAGCAATTTTCCTCTGAAATCAGCAATTTTCCTCTAAAATCAGCAATTTTCCTCTGAAATCAGCAATTTTCCTCTGAAATCAGCAATTTTTCTCTGAAATCAGTCATTTTTTTTTTTAAATCAGCAATTTTCCTCTGAAATCAGCAATTTCCTCTGAAATCAGCAATTTTCCTCTGAAATCAGCAATTTTTCTCAGAAGCCATAAATTTTCCTGAACCATCTTTGGAAAGTTGGCAAGGTTTTCCAAGATTCATGAACTCAAGCAAACCCTAGTGCATAAGTATTTTCAAACCTTATTTCTATTACATGTTGATAGACCAGCCCGAGGCATACTACAGATTCATACACGGACCATCGACAGAATCGTGAACAACTCCAGAAGGAATGGCAAGAGCAAGAAAGAAGGCGACAACTTTTGCAGGAGGAGCTTTCAGGCGGAGGAGATTCCCGAACCTTTCCTCACATTGGTGGAACTCCGCTAGATGGGAGACAAGGGTCTGATCAGGTTTGATAGAAAAATCATGTTTTATAAGTGCCTCCAGAATAGGTTAAGGGCTATTCTGCAGTCTGTCACACATGTACTGGACTGGAGAATGGTCCGAGCAGACCTTAAGGGTCTCGCAGAGATCTGCTAGGGCCATTCCACAGTCTGTCACACACGTAACGGGCTGGAGAGTAACCCTAAAGTGTTTACCAAGTCTGGGCAAAATAAGCCTAAACCAAGACACTAAGCATGAATCTTCGATCTTGCAGTGATGCCTTAGTGTTTTTTTTACAGTATCTATATTTTGTAACTAGATGGACAAGTTGCTCTTTTATGCTGGATGATGGAGACCTTCATCTTAATGAATGTCTTAACCTGTATGAACCTATGCTGTAATGCTTTGATGAATACAAATCTTTGTCAAACTACTAGAGAGGGTGAGAGAGGGGCAAGGACAATGCATCAATTAGTTTTCCAAAGATACAGTATGGCCAATTGTGTACTGTAAGTGCACAAAAATATCTGTTATACAATTTTAGAGGGGTGTCAGATTTTACTATTGGCTGATTGATGATATTGGAGGTCGTTTCATTGGAAGTTAATTTCCTTCCATGTAAATTTCCTTAGATTTGAATTTCCTTTCATGTAAATTCCTTATTCCTTTCATGTTAATTTCCTTCCGTATAAATTTCCTTAGATTTGAATTTCCTTACATGTAAATTCCTTATTCCTTTCATGTTAATTTCCTTTTATGTTATTTTTTTTCCGTGTAAATTTCCTTAGATTTGAATTTCCTTACATGTAAATTCCTTATTCCTTTCATGTTAATTTCCTTCCGTGTAAATTTCCTTAGAATTGAATTTCCTTACATGTAAATTCCTTATTCCTTTCATGTTAATTTCCTTCTATGTTAATTTTCTTCAGTGTAAATTTCCTTAGATTTGAATTTCCTTACATGTAAATTCCTTTTTCCTTTCATGTGCATTTCCTTACATGTGAACTTCTAACATGTGAATTCCTTACATGTGAATTTTGTTAGAAGTGAATTTCCTTAATGTAGATTCTTCAAATGCTTGATATGGCAGAGAGTCACTGTATGATAATTCCCATATGTGTTGAATATGATAATTATAAAGGGATGTGCATTTTCATTTTATTCAGTAAACAATCAATATCCATTTTTTTCAATCGTTTATTGTGTTCACGATCACACACCAAAAACACGATGACAAATTTAGGACATTTTCGCGGAACTGGTTCTATCCCTACAATAACCACAATGTAACCATTGCGATCACCAGCCAAAAAATTAAAATGTATGTCGCAAAACTTTAGTAGAGCCTATATTACAGTAAGTCTTCAAATTACCTGTAAGGCTGAAAAAAGTTGTCAAAAATAATGATTCATGGTTTGAACATGCTTTAAACAGATACAGAAATAAAATATCTGTTAATAAATTGATGTCTCTTGCAAGCATTTTGAGATGTTTAGAACACTAATGACTGTGACAAGTTTCAAAAGTGTGCCACCTGACACAGTAGCATACTGTATAAAAAGAATATTTCAACCCAGTGTTATTCCCAACTGGACTGTATTTGATCAACCCTCTTGAACAAATGGCCATCTCTGTTCTTTTCGAACCATGCTAAAATCTTGGCAACTTTGAAACATATTTGTTCACTTATTTTGCAATCTTCTTTCTTTTTTGCGCAATTTATTCAACTCATCAGGTAATCTTTGCATTTATTTGTGGTGAAAATAACAATCAATGCTTTTTATCTCTAAATTTCTGGGTCTGTTTTACAGCTTGTAAACAGGCGCTATATCTAACAATAGTGTGTGTAGCATTCTTAATCAGGCCTAAGTCTCTACATCCTTAAGCTTGAGTAGCCTAAAATTTGATAAACAAAATGAAAGATAAGTGGGAATTTAATACCCACGTAAAAAGGATTTAATCTTTTGTTTGGTTCGTTAAGTTTGAATTGTAAGATCACTGATTGTTGTTTGTGTGAATGTTATTGATTTTGAATGCAAACTAAAAGTACTATTGGGAAAATGATAACGGAACTTTCTGGGTGATTTTCCGTGTAAATGATGCATTAATTTTGTTAACGGTAAACGATGCTTTTGATCATTGGTAAGCGGTCGCTTCTCTAAATTATAGTAATTAAGAGATGCCATTTGATCCCAATTTTTGGAGGCTGCAAACATATTCCCTTCATAGGATGGGATATTTGAAATCTTTTTTATCATTTTTGCCCATATGACATGTTCAGTACATTGTCAACCACTCAACTTATCGGTAGATACTTATTTCATCTAGTGCACAGACAAAAAAAAAATGGGGAGGGGAAGAGGAGGGAGGAAATGCACTTTAATAATGAAATGGGCAGTTCTCAGTGTTTTTTGCAAAGCATGCAATTAGACAGACGGGAAGCATGGAGACAAAATATTACTGTTCAAATAATTTCGCCCATTAGCCCATTACAGTTGTTTAAGTTACTGTATACCCTTATTGCATTTGGAATTTAAAAAGAGGGTGAAGACCATGGGGCAGAGCAAAGTCTTGGGGGGGGGGCTCTTGAGCAATAACAGTGTGGTATGTTTTTGTAAAGGCTGAATGCCAAATTCTACAAAGTTTCAAAGACTCACTTTGTGCCACTGATGTTTATATTCTTGAATATGGATGATACAGAATGTGTGGAACTGGAGGGGAAGTGTGGGAGTGGTTAGAGGAATAGATATTACTATGTATAGTAGTTTTGCTTGTGAATTTGACCAAATTTAAATATTCCTATCAGTTTTATTGAAATGGACATTTATGCAAATAATTTTGCCTATTTTTGTTGTTTTGTTGTTGTTGTTGATGTGATGGAAGTGTTCAAACTAATCATTTTACCTACTGTATATCAATACCCTTGCATGCAGTGTGAAGTTGATTTTGCAACATTTTATACAAAGTGTATCTTGATATTTAGATTTAGCACTCAATGTTTAGTTTTCCTTTTTGTGTTATCACCCTTTTCTCATTCAACTTCAGATCACTCCCCCAGAAAATCCTAAACAAAAGCCGGCCAGCTGTCACTCTAGCACACCAAAGATGCCAAATTTTGACCCGACCACGGCGCCAGAGCCAGTTGCGTCGCCAGTTCTCCCCAAAGGCAACCTTCGCTTCTTCAGCAAACATTACAATCAAGTCACATCTATGCCACACCTTCTCGAAAACAGGGGATTGAAGAGGCATCACCAAGCCTTGTGATTCCTGATAAACATACGTCGTCAGATCTACCCCTCCCCTTGAAATGGGGGACGTATTGCATGATCCTGTGTCCATTGAATCTCCGAAGTGAATAACGTGTTGCTTGAGGTGATTTTGTTTACTTTTGATGTTTTCCTTGTTACTAATTGTTATTACATTTTGTTCTGTAGTGTTATTATATTTTGTTCCGTAGTTTTATTACTTTCTGTTCTGTAGTGTTATTACATTTTGTTCCGTAGTTTTATTACTTTCTGTTCAGTAGTGTTATTATATTTTGTTCTGTAGTTTTATTACTTTCTGTTCAGTAGTGTTATTACATTTTGTTCAGTGGTGTTATTACATTTTGTTCCGTAGTTTTATTACTTTCTGTTCTGTAGTGTTATTACATTTTGTTCCGTAGTTTTATTACTTTCTGTTCAGTAGTGTTATTATATTTTGTTCCGTAGTTTTATTACTTTCTGTTCAGTAGTGTTATTACATTTTGTTCAGTGGTGTTATTACATTTTGTTCAGTAGTTTTATTACATTTTGTTCTGTAGTGTTATTATATTTTGTTTAGTAGTTTTATTACTTTTGTTCAGTAGTTTTATTATATTTTGTTTAGTAGTTTTATTACTTTTGTTCTGTAGTGTTATTATATTTTTTTGTTTTTTAGTAGTTTTATATTTTGTTCAGTAGTTTATTACTTTCTGTTTTGTTCAGTAGTTTTATTACATTTTGTTTAGTAGTTTTATTACTGTTTGGTCAGTAGTTTTTTAGTGCAATGGTACATATATTTTCTGTTTGATTTTTGGTTCCGATGTGATAGCATAAGAAACCTATTCTGGCATGTGTGTATGTATGTGTGTCTGACAGAAGCTAGTAAACACGATATCTCAACAACCGTGTGATGGATTGATGGTATATGGATGTGTTGTGGTCTGTAAATGATCCCTATTGTTTTTGGTGCTGATGTCATGAATATGAAGTAGTAGGCGTGGCTAAATATAAAATTCTGGTAACAAGCTTGTAAACAAGGGTATTTCAAGAACCGTATAGTGGATTTATGTCATACTTGGTATATGGGTGTGTTGTGGTCTTTGGATGATCCCTATTATTTTTGGTGCTGATGTCATGAATATTAGTAGGCGGGCTAAATGAAAAATTCTGTTAACAAGCTTGTAAACATGATATTTCAAAACAGTGTGGTGGATTTTTGTCATACTTGTTATATGGATGTTGTGGTCTGTAAATGATCCCTATTGTTTTTGGTGCTGATGTCATGAATATGAAGTAGTGGGGCGTAAAATTCTGGCTAAATATAAAATTTTTAGATTTATGTCAACAATGTGCTGTTGTTTGTAAACTATTGATTTTGGGTTGATTCAAGAACCTAATTAGTGGCTAAATTTATGTTCATACTTTGACATGATATATAAGAACAATGGGTGTCATACTTGGTAGATGGATGTGTTGTCTTTGTAAATGATCCCTATTGTTTTTGATGCTGATGTCATGAAATATTAGTAGGTGGGGATAAATGTAAAATTCTGTTAACAAGTTTGTAAACACGATATCTTTATAAGATCATTAAGGTGCAGATTTATGTCATACTTGGTATATGGGTGTGTTGTGGTCTGCAGATGATCCCTATTGTTTTTGGTGGGATGTCATAAATATTAATGAGAAGGTGGGACTAACTGTAAAATTCTGTTTATGCTTATATTTCTACAAACCTATGTCAGATTTAAATCAAACTTGGCATGATGCTGTTGATAAAAGCAAGGATGATACAAGATCCCATAGAATGTTGAGTTGTTGACTTCATCATTATTCATGTCAGGCAGAGCCAAATACAATTTTTATTGGTTGTTATGATTGTGGTTTATAGCTTAAGGCAAAAACCTTAACAACAAGAAACAAAATATAACACAAATTACATGTTCCAATAATGATGAATAAACTAAATCTGTAAGAACACAACATTTAAAACATACAATTAATTTTTTTTTAAATTTCTAATCCAAAGTTAGCACCGGAATAATGTGGCATTTCTCCCTGTGGTTTATGAAACAATATTTTCCCAACTTTGCCAGTGTAAGAATCAGGGATGTAAGATATAGCAAACCACAGCACCAATGGTACCAAATTTGTTTAGGTCTCCAGAAAAAAAAAGAGGAGGAAATAAACACAAAAGAAAGAAGGGGTGGAAGGGGGGGTTGGGGGGGTGGGAAGAGAAAATAAAAGGAAAAATGGGACAAAAGGATAGTGGAGGAAAGGCATGAAAGAGAGAATAAAAGACAGATATTTCCAGTTGGAATTAAGCATTTAGTTTTGTTATTGTTGTTGTGTACTCACAGAAGTTGTTTTCAAGACTTTCCACGGTCCCAGAAAGTACAAACATTTTTTGCACACCTGGGTAAGAACATGATGAATGTTCTCTACCACGTGATTGGTAATTGGCAAGCAATGTAAAACATTTGTAGAAAGTAAAAATTTGATACATGAGAGATTCTATTGCTGCGTATTTGACGTAACAGTTGTAGAATCTCCCCCCCATATTCATGGGAATTGGGCGGGGCTATTCCACTTTCCATGACTAAATCGTTTAATGTCCCATTATGCAACCAAACTACAACAAACCTTTATGCACATGTTAAATAAATGAGGCTAAAACTCATTCGAAGCTGCAAATTTTCATGTCAAGAATTGAAATGTAGCAACACATTTGTTGAACAGGATGTTGTCATACAAATCAATAACAGAATTTAGGCAAACAAAAGAAAGACAGGAGGGTGGCTTATTCAATGCAAAAGCCAGAAAAATCAAAAAGTTTATGTAAATTTTCGACTCAAGAGTTGTTGTCCGCTTCAAGGATAAATTTTAACTGCCAAAAAGACTTGAAAAGTTGAAATATAGTACTGTAAAATTAATACATTTGCAATGGAGACACTGTATTCAGCTTATTTAATAGTAACATTCACATATTGGCTCTTAAGCACATTTGACAAGATCCCTCTCAAAAATGTTTTAAGTGATAAAAAAAAAATGTCTGGTGGCAGTGGTGGATATTATGCAATAAGTATGACCTAAAAGGACTCAACAGATTTTCATGCATACGAAGGGTTTCTTTCACCAATATTCATCCACATGGTGTACTGGTTCGTTAAAAATTCATAGATGCCTAATTATCTGTCAAAATTAAGCACATACAATATTTATCATATTACTTATTACACAATGGTGTTCCTTCTTGAGAAATGAGGTTTCTTGTTTTTGAGGTTATAAGTTTTTCACACATGATGTAGTTCAATCACCCCCTTCTATTGACCTTTAAGACTTCTTTACAAAATTAATTTTCATTAAAAGGTTTATTGAGGTTGCCAGCATTTCTTTATGGCAGACATATTTATAGTGCACTGTGTTTGATGTGCATCAGCTGCATGTCTAAACTGCAACTACATTATAATGAAATATGATGATTTGCTGGTGTGTATGAATGTATACCATACTACTGCCATGAAAATTACTTAATTTCCTGTATCTTACTATCATGTCATTATTTGTACTTTATTTCCTGTATCTTACTACTCCCATGTCATTATTGTAAGTATGTCATGAAGGCTACTAATTTGATATTGTTCCATTTGTTATATTTCACCTTTTATTTTGTAAAATCTCTTCAATGAACTGCTGCCTTATTATTATTTTATTTAAAAAATTGCTTGTTTTTACCATTTATATATTTATATATCCATCCCTTTGTTAGGAATCAGGACCCTGGAAACCACCAGCTTTTACACCTGTTAGCACACTTGAAGATGTTCAAGCCATCAGAGCAGTGACCTTTGACCCCACGGGAGAATTTTATGCAGTTGGTTCTAATTCTAAAACTTTGAGAATTTGCAGGAAGGGGAAATCAAGGTTTGTTGCTATTATTTATTTATTTATTTAAATTGTCCTCTTTCATACAAGATGAATATTCATGACCACTAAACTACAATAATCTTTTATTGAAAATAAATATCAAAGGTTTTGTAACTTTCTATTCCATTAAAGGATTAGTTCAGGGGTCAAGGGGTCAGGGGTCTTCATATGTCCATCTCATATAAAGGAGGACTTCATAAGAAACAGAATGGTGAAGAAAGCATTCAAATATCTTATTATGTTAAAGGATTAGTTCAGTGGTCAAGCATGTCCATCTTATATGAAGGAGGACTTCAAACGAAACAGAATGGTGAAGAAAGCATTCAAATATCTTATTATGTTAAAGGATTAGTTCAGTGGTCAAGCATGTCCATCTTATATGAAGGAGGACTTCAAACGAAACAGAATGGTGAAGAAAGCATTCAAATATCTTATTATGTTAAAGGATTAGTTCAGTGGTCAAGCATGTCCATCTTATATGAAGGAGGACTTCAAACGAAACAGAATGGTGAAGAAAGCATTCAAATATTTTATTATGTTAAAGGATTAGTTCAGTGGTCAAGCATGTCCATCTTAGATGGAGGAGGACTTCAAACGAAACAGAATGGTGAAGAAAGCATTCAAATATTTTATTATGTTAAAGGATTAGTTCAGTGGTCAAGCATGTCCATCTTAGATGGAGGAGGACTTCAAACGAAACAGAATGGTGAAGGAAAGCATCCAAAATTCTTATTCCGTTAAAGGATTAATTCACGGGTCAAGCAAGTCCATCTTAGATGGAGGAGGACTTCAAACGGAACATAATGGTGAGGAAAGCATCCCAAAATCTATTCCGTTAAAGGATTAGTTCAGTGGTCAAGCATGTCCATCTTATATTAAGGAGGACTTCAAATGAAACAGAATGGTAAAGAAAGCATCCAAAAGTCTTATTTCGTTGAAGGATTAATTTAGGGGTCAAGCAAGTCCATCTTATATGAAAATGGACTTCAAAAGAAACAGAATGGGGAAGAAAGCATTCAAAATCTTATTCCGTTAAGGAGATATGCAAGTTTAAAAGTTTGGTTTTGTGTAGAAATATTTATTATGTATTATTATATATTATATTATTATATATATTAGATCATATTTTGTCCTGCTATTTTGTGTCTTACAGACCATTGGATGTTTTAGAAAAGTGGTAAAACAATCTATTAAGGGTAATTATACTTTACCACCCAAAGAAAGTTTGAGTACAAAGGATTCAATTAGTAGAACAGTTAAATCAAGTTTCTTTAAAATACATTAACAATTGTTAAGAGTGTGAGGATGAGGGCACCAACCTTCCATAGTAGACTTACACATCAGTCATTTTACACAGGTAAGACAGAGCCTAAAATTTGAATATCTTTTAATAAATGGAATATCATTTTTGAATGCTTTCTTGGCCAGTTGGTTTCTTTTAAAGTCCTCTTTCAGATAAGATACTTGCTTGACCACTGAACTGATCCTTTAAACCTTCACATTGTGTTTTGGGAACGAAAGGTATATTAGGGTGTTTTAACTGACATCACGAGGTCACGTGACTGCTTTATATTGCCATTTTGTCAGTCAAAACCACTGTCGTCTGCTGTACATTTAATTAGACTTACATACGTTTGCATGTTGTTATATAAGATTATTTTTGTAAGATGATTATGCTGGATTCTTGCTGTGCTGTTGGTTGCACTAATAGATGTGTGTGGGGACTAGAAAGACATTTTTCGATTTCCATCTGATTCTGATCAATGATCTAAGTGGGTTTCTGCTGTATGACCCAATGGCTTTCAACCCAAGTTTTCAACCTATGGTAGGCCTTACACACTAGGATTTGCAGTGAACACTTTATATCAGGTATGTAGGCTTTGTCTGAGTATAACGAACAATCAGATGGCATTAACGTTAAAGTTGCTCTCTGTAATACCCAGTGAAAATATAACTTATTTGAGAAAAATATGATAAAAAATCGGAAGCAAGCAAAAAACTGCAATCACTAAAATTTAATGAACTGGTACTGGTAGGTTAGCATGCAGTATGTTTGTTGTATGTGTGATGTGACTAAGCTGTGTAAAGACGCGGGAGACGCAACGACGCCGCTGCCCGGCAAAATGGAGTTCAGTTGAGTTTGAGTCACCTGATGAAATCCCTCTTTTTATTGACAGGTAGCAACAACATGAGATGAAATGGTTTAAAATATACTAAAAAAAGAAAACAGCAAAAGGTCTCACCGAAATTGGTTGGAAATTGTAATTGGTGAAAACCCAGGCTTCATTTAGCCCTCCACCACATTAATTGTAGTCTTGGTATGTATACAATAAAAAAGTGGAATTAAATTTCAAACTTACTCATTGACTTATTGTTTTCCAGTCCCTTCTCTCTAAATATTTTGAATGAGAGAAGTTGGCTATAGTAAACAGAAAATTGGATAGGGAGTCAGGTAGCTCAGTTGGTAGAGCGCATGATGGAGGTTCCAGGTTCGAGGCTCACAATAGCCAATCCTGATTTTCCACAATGGTTGGATGGGTACGTCCTCTGCAGCTCCTATGCTCCATCCATTCTTAGGGGGAAGTGGACAATGGTTGTATGGTGCTCACCGTCTCTCGGATAAGGACGTTAAATGGTGGTCCTGATGGCAGGAGAGTCACCCCCTGCCTGGTTCTCTAAACACTATTTGAGAAGAAAAGCGGTGTTTATTCACTTCCTGTCCCGGTTTGAACAGTGAAGTTCTGTGTCTAGAGTCATCAACCTGTTGATGTTTGAAATGTATATCAGAAGAAGAAGGATATTATTATATAACCTTGACCCAGATTTACCAGTAGAATGCAATTTTAGAACCTTTGATATTTGAAATTTGGAAAAGAAATATTAAGAATTACATTAAAGAATTAGCCTATTCCTGTTCATACATCATCACTGTTGCAAATGCTAAAAATATTTACAAACTATGATGATGAAGCTGCAAAGCTTGCCCTCAACTCCCCTACCCCTTTCCTAAAACCCTGTCTGACATCAAACCGCTTATCGCTTCCCTTGTTTGTGACCGCTGGCAAACC